>QLNU02011856.1:19125-54285 GCA_006491805.2 Dysdera silvatica | reverse complement strand
TTGGAAAATAGTGGTTTAAGATTCAGATGGTTTATCTTGTTGAGCAACTGTATAGGTGAAAGATTTCTTTCCTGTATATTTGCGACACATATCGATTTCAGATGTATTAATTCTTCAGAGAGTTGCTTGCTGACATCTTTATATTTGTTTTATAGTTTTCTTGCATTTTCATGAATTTGTACTTCATTTAAGTCGTGAGAAAACTATAGCATATTGAATAAAGTATGTATTTTTTTTCGCTGCATCAAATCGAGTTGTAATGCCACCAATAACATCGTTTAAAAGAATATTAAACACATCAAACTTGAATACTTCAGTTGGCGTTATTGTCGATTCTTCAACATTTCTTTTCCTCTTTCTTTGTCTCGATCCGAAAATTCAGCTTGCATATTTGAATTTACAGCTATACGCTTACATTCATTTAGGATTGCCTCCCAATTATTTCTAATCTTTTTCAAATCTATAAGGAGACTAGAAATATTTGCTACTTCGTTATCGATGCTGGAATTTTGAACTTGTAAGACTGTGCTTCGGTAGTTTATGGATGACAAAATTTTGAACTAAACTGTTGCAATAACGAGGCATTAAAATGACTCCATATATGTTTTTATATCATTTAAATCTGTTTGAGTGTCTACAGATAGATTAAATTCTAGCACCATGTCGATTGACACCTTTATTGAAGGAAGCATTTGTGCAAATGGTTTCACAATCTCAGTTCGAGCATACCAACGTGTGTTGAACATGGAATGAAGCGAGCAGTCCGTGTTTTTTTGTAAAATTTGCCATCTCTGAGGACTACTACCAAATATGTTATACAGTTCCTGCACACCACCAAAAAAATGTTATTACTTCGGGACAACATTCTGCCACCTGAACACCACAGAGATTCGGAGAGTGACAAGCACAAGGAGAAAAAATGGCCAAGGGGTTCATTTCCAAAATTCGAGCTTGAAAGCCCTTGTATGTACCACTCACGTTAGAATCATTGTCGTATCCTCGTGCACGGCATTCACTTATTTGGATATTGCGTTTTTTAAGTGTTTGAAGAATCAAACTTGCAATAACATCTCCTGTTTGCTTATTGCAATCAACAAATTCTATGAATCTTTCAAATTCATTCGTTTCTCTGTTTGTAAGAACGCAACGCAAAATGACTGTCGTTTGCTCTATATGGGCGAAATCTGATATTGCGCCTATAATTATAGAAAAGTATTTTGCAACTTCTCTTTCCTTTAAAATGCAGTTAAGGACTTTTTCAGCACAGCATGAAATAAATTCATTTTGAATTTCGGCTGGCAAATAATGAACCTGCATTCTTTTGTCTTGAATTTGTGATTCCTTCACTTTTTTCAAGTGCTCGTCAAGGAGAGGATCATAATGACTTATGATTTCCAGCATCCCTAAGAAATTTCCATTTCTTCAATCACCAATCAAGTTGTTGCTCCCACTGAAAGCTAATCCGCGTTCGGAAAGAAACAGAAATACGTCCAGAAATCGCCGTAGTAAGTCTTCCCATACTTGCATTTCACTTTTTATTTTGTCCAATAACAAGCAATTCACTGTCATGTTTTTGTTTAAATTGCTCTGTAAATTTCGCTATTGTACATACCACGCTTTGTGATTGTTGCTGCTTTCATGCTCAGGTATTCTATCATATAACTTTCTATAGCTTTTAGAAGGTCCCCAGCCAATTTCTGCAGCAAAAATAGATAGTTGCAGTTCAGATAATTTGCAAAATATACGACATGGAAAGCAAAATAGAGCTTGTTTGGTTTCACTCCAAACTAACCAGCTCCAAGGAACTACTTCATCGTTCCTTAAACGACAATTCAGCACATAAACGGGAAATTTCATTCGGTCATTGTTGGGATGAAAAATCGCTGGGTATGGTTCTGGCTCTTGTCGAACAGAGTCTTCTATTTCGTCGGTAGTGAAGTATGATTTCAGAAGACCAACATCAAAATTTAGTTTCTCATTATTTTGTTCATTTTCGGACTTTGACGATGTTATTCCCGTTAAGCAAGAAGCAGAACACAGTTTATAGTTGCATCAGATTTACTTCCTCTTGCAGCTTTAGATGAGCTCGGTTTTGATGATTTAGATTCAGTAGAGTGTTCAATTCCATAGTCAAATGTACTTGATGCACAAAAACTACTTTCGTTATTATTGCTGTCTTCTTCAATTGAGATATTTCCAGTTTGATTTTCAGGTAAACGAGGAGAGATGATGACTCCTAAACTTTAAAGAGTTATTCGACCTTTAACAGATTCTTCCTCTTTTGCACCTTTTCTCTTCTTTTTTGTGCGCCGGATTTATGATGGTAATTCATAATGAACAAGAATAAACACAACCTAAGGTTTAAAAAACATTTTTTCAGTAATAGTTATAATATCGCATATTTAAAAGCTTATTTTTGAGAAAGATACGAAAATCGGATAGAAAGATTGAGGCCCCCATGCCATGTGGGGCCCTCAAAATGCGCCATGTTATGGCAAATGCAGGGAGGGGTTCTCCTCCCTCTCGTATCTTCTCACAGGGAAAGACATTTTACAATATTAAACCTTTATTTCATGCAAAAAAAAAGTTGGGGAACCCCCTACTAGTAAATGGGGCCCCAAACATTGTTAGATTGGGTCCCCCAAACTTTGTTTGCGTCTCGCACCCCCAATTCATAATCAGCCACTGATAACAGCTAAAATTTTAAAGCAAAGTGTAACGTCAAAGTATTGCTATTACCGACAAAAAGATAAAAAAAAGTTATGCGACAAAATCAAAAATAATAAAATAAAATTGGATAATGATTAAAAAAAACAACAACAATTCCAGGCCCTCCCGGGCCCCTCCAAACTGCACTGGCCCCGGGAACTTGTCCCGGTTCTCCCCTCTCGTCGGCCCTGGTCCCAAGCACATATTATATATACAGTAGCGTAGCTGGGATGGGGAAAGGGTCGGCCTCCTCAAGCGTTATATTTGGGGGCGGCAATTAGCCTTAAAAAAACAGTGACAAGCATACCAATTACGGCAATGACAGCCACTCTCCCATGGCGGCAAAATATCTAGCTACGCCACTGTATATATATATATATATATATATACACATTCCAATTCCAATTTATGTAAAACTGCAATGTATCTCAAATTATTGGGGGGATTGGCTCTACTGAACCATATGACCCTACGCCTATGGGCGCGTGCCCCCCTCTCTTCCACTGATTAAAATTTACACTTATTACTTACTACTTGCCCAAAACTTGGCAACGCTGTTTACGGAAAGTCTTAGTTTTTAAGCTTTGCAGCCCTCCCCTCCAAAAAAAATTCCAGATCCGCCACTGGAAGGACAGCAGTGTACACTGCGTGAATGCACTGATAGCTCAGTGCATGAATGTTACCTGTTGACCCCGGTAAAAATGTTTAATGGCTGTCCATTGAAACTTTTGTCTGCCTTGGATTTTGACCTATGGACATTCTTCGTTAACGGGGGTCGTGGGTAAGGTTCACTATAAGGCTCCATTTCATTTCACGATTCCATTTGGTGTCGATTGTCTTGCTGCGCGTGACGTAGTTGCGGCCCATTATATGCACAGTGATCAGCGCATTTCATTGACAGTGCAGGTCAATATGAAGTGGACTCAAACGCACGTAATGCGGTCAATGGGCAAATTTGTTTTGCCCTTTCTGAAGTATGGAGCAAAACAAACGCGAATAAATTACTCTAAAAATGAACCACTACAGATAACTGGATCGATATATCCGCTCAAGCGGTCGGAGCAAATGGTAGACATAATGGGTAAATAAAAAGTAATGTTTAAGCTTTAAATGCTTTATATGCATACGGATAATTTCTTAGGATATAAATTAATGTTCAGGAAGGAAAGAATATATGTTATTAAAACATGAGAAATAATAAGAACGTAAGAAACTGATAAATAAATAATCAGAAGTGTTGATAAGTAAGACCATGAAGATAATTGAGTTGGGAATTCAGCAGTATCTCTATGTTGTATATAATAATGTTGCGCCTACAAAAGCAAAATATAGGTAAATAATTACTAGAATTTTTTTGCATAATTAACTATAATTTGCTTCATTTTAACATTTCAGGTGTCTTATTGTACCAGATAATCTGATAATGAAATTTAAATTATACTTGAATCCTTTGAAATGTGTGCCGGTTATTCGATTTAAAATTTTTGGAACTCACAATAATTTTTCAAGTCGGCACCTATGGTTCGAAGTGTATAAAAACAGTGGAACTTTTCCTAATGTAGAGATTATCCCAAAAATATTTTCAACAATACCAATCTCAAAGGCAACAGGTGAGAGATCTTTCTCAGTTTTAAAACGCGTTAAAAACTATTTAAGGAGTACGATAGGAGAAGACAGATTGAACAACATGGCCATATTAAACCTAGAACAAAGAATTTTGAAAGAAATATATACAGCAAAAATAATTGCTGAATCTGTCAAAGAAAAATCAAGACATAAATTTATATACAAAACATTTTTAAGCACTAAGGTAATTTATTATTAAATTTTTTGAATAAATATCTGATTTTTCTTGAAACGTTGAGTTTATTATTAGTTACATATTGCCGGTTTAAGGAACTCACTAAAAATTTACTACTGAAATCTTCCCGAAAAAGTCCTCAGATCCTTAGACAATAGGTATGTATGTGGGGGGGGGTTCTCTAATTCCCCTAGTGGGTCCGCCCCTGTGTTATCTTCGTGGTCAGCTAGTGAGCATGTGTTTCACTACCAGGGCCGTTTTAACGTTGGATAGCACAGGGTTCAGTCATTTTTCGGGTCTTTTTTAAACTTTTAAATTATCAATGGAGAAAATGTGTTATTATATATATAATACATAGAAACTGATATTATATATATAATAAGAAAAACTTTTATAATTGAGTCCTATTTGGTTTACATGTACGTATGTATACAATGTGTTCAGTAACTATCGCATAAACTCTGAATAGCGCGATTGCTTGCAAAATTCTAACCAAAAATGTTAATGCGAAAATGTAGAGAAGTCCATATTTATAGAGTTACTAATGTTTGAAGAACAACCAATCAGAACAAAATTCTACCACCCCTTTCTTCGTAATGCCACTTACGAAACAAATCACTAGCTTTAAGACCTGCCAGTTATAGTAGAAAGCGAAAACCTCACTGGGCTTCAAAATAATTTCCCTTTTTAAGCACAACCCACTTTTTCTGTGAAAACTAGAATTGTAACGTGATGTCTATTATGCTACACGTAAAGTTACCACACAGTGGGCAATTTTTCCGACTGTAACAATTAATTTTTTAAAAACATGTTCTATTTATTTATTACACATGAATACTTTATACACATTTTTCACTATAAACACCATCATTTAAAATACAATTTTTGCTATAATTAGTCATAACATCATAGATTACATATTCATCATTCCCTATTTTATACAATATAACAATTAAAAATGATAATTGTTAGTTATCGCAATATTTTTATTTAACAAATAACTTGATAATTCATACTATATTATTTCATACTATACTGTATTATTACTTAACAGTATCACATGATTAGATGCTACGATACAAAAAACATGCTGTAAAAGGAATTTACATAATTTTAAAGTATTGGAGTAAGTTCGTATATTTAATGTTTCCAAACTGAGCTAAGGGTTTTCAGCGATGGAACCGATAGCCCAGTGGTTCCCAACTGGTGATTCGTGGACCACTGGTGGTCCGAGAGACGGGTTCATTATTTAAAAAAAATAATCGGAAACAAAAGTACTTATAAAAATTGTTATTATTAAACATTAAAATTAAATATAAAAATGAAATTGATTGCATATTTGTAGTATTTTACAATCTGACGGAATTTCAGAAAACGGTTCGTATTAAAAGTAATTCGTCTTAAGCGTGTTCATCTTAACGAGGTTTGACTGCATTATCATTAAATTTTTTTTTTTTATTATTATTGTTTCTTTTTTCTCCCCCAAAGAACGATTTTACAAGAACATTTTCCCCTAAAAAGACCCAGCTCCCTTTTTTATAAAGGTTTTTCAGTCGACTCGTGAGTATTTTCAAAGTGGTCCGCGGGTACAATTGAAGTGGAAAAGTGGTCCGCGGCTTAAATTGAGTTGGGAACCACTGCGATAGCTGAACGTGACTTTGGAATCACACTTTACATTCAGTCAAACATTTTAGAAGTCGAACCCAACCTTGCGCACACGAAGACAGGGATGATCACTACTAGATTACTGACGTACGTAGAGTCGACACTATGTATTATGTCGTTCAGGGCGAACAAGTGTTTTGCCGCTCCTGAAGTACTTGGTTTTTTTTTTTTATAATAATCCCATTTTGCTTCTCCAAAAATCTGCAGCTTAGGGCAAATGCCCGGTTTTCCCCACTTTGGCGTCGGCCATGGAGGTACGTATACACATTAAATCAAAAATAGCTCTTTACTCTCAAGAGCTGGCCTATCTCGGCCTTAGTTGTTAAAGGTTTTCAATCATGTCAATAGTTTTTGTAAGCAATCATTATTTTTTTTACAATCAATATGAATTTAAATGTTAATGTAAAATATTAATGTAAATTATAAACTCGCGTCTTTTTTAATTTATTACTTTTTAATTTCCTTGAAATATTAATATTACATGCTTTCGTGTGTTTGCAATGAGGGAGAGTTCAAGTATTATGTAAGCACCTTTGTGGGAAGAGGGGGTTGCTATTGTGCTTATTTTTCTATGTTAGTCAATGTTCATTTTTGCTTACCGGAGGGGAGGGGGATATAAAATGACCAAAATGTTGCTTACGTAATGCTTGAACTCTCCCTGAGAAGTAATTTTTTTTTTTGCTAATTATTTTTATGTATTCATTTTTTGCATTACTTACTGATACTTGGCGAAGAACGAAATCCCAAAGGTTATCATACTTCTGTAGTATTGGCTGGGAAAGAAAAATTAGCATGCGCGTTGGCTTTGAAACTAAAATTACCAAATAAACGATCAAAAACATTTATTCCATATTTTTCAAAAGCAAGATTTCTTCAATTCATTTTAACCTCAGCCTGAAAAGCGTTAACAAATGAACACGGCATGAGATTGGTTAAACTTCAAACCTTAATAATTCGAAAAATATGGATTTCTCAGCATTTTCTCATTAACATTTTCGCTTAGAATTTTGCAAGGAATCGCGCTGTATAGAGTTTGCGCGATAGTTACCGAACATCCTGTATAAAGTATACACGTTTTACAGATATTTTGGAATACTACACCAAATTCACGACTGTTAATAATTTAAATTTCATTTTCCAGTAATATTACTTCTTACCTTCATCGAGTAAGAAGGATGTTGTTGGAATCAATCACCCTTTTAGAAAATTACCCCAAATCACATAAATCTTTACATAAACAGAGTGTAAAAATTTTTGTCTCCGCGCCCTTGTTGAATTATAAAATGCCGATTTCTTAACGACAGAGAGAACCATATGAGTGGCTGGAAAAAATCGTTGGACTCAGATGCTCTCATGCGTTTCGCTTACGAGCTAGCAACGTCGTCATTTCGTGCTCGACAGTTGGTGAATTGCCGTTCTCAGACGCACGAGCATCGAATGAGAGATAAAAGAAAAAGCAAACCATAGTTGCCACTAGCAATCATCACGACCATCGAGCCGTGAACCGTCATCGCCGGCCATTGTGCAGAACTGCCTTTCTCTCAATCCGTTTCCTAATCTAAAATGGCATCAGTTTATGACGCTGTTTTCCATTGTTCATCTAGCAAGCCTTACCATCAGGCAGTACCGAAAAATGTATAGAAGTGATGGATAGGACTTGAGATCTATGGCCGTTACTTATTGCTGTTTTGATTGTTGTCAAGCAAGTTCAAGGATAGAGGGCAGAGTCGTATGTATTGTCATGTTCATGTGGCGCATGGACATCGTTGTTGTTGCTTGTGCAAATCAAGATGGCCGCGACTGGGAGCTTTTCTCAGAAAACGGTTGGATAGCATTCAAGATGGAAGTAAAAGGATGATGCTACACAAAGAAGAAACATGCTGAGCATCAGCGCCAAGCTTCAGGGAGCAATGGCGCAGGAAAAGGGGGCTCATGGGGCTCAATCCATATTGGATACCAAAATACCTTATTTTATCTAACGTCACATAACACGATCTTGTTTGAAGTTACTCGAGTCCACTCCATATTCTTTGAACTGCTACGCCACTGTTGGAGAGGGTGATGATAAATTCTCAAGATGAGATTTAACGAAAAGAGTGCAGGTGCGATAAAATGAGAAAAGGATTCGCCAAAAGAAATTATATCCAAAAGTTGATGAAATGAGCTATGAAGTTGGGATCCTGAAGAAAGGTGGGATGAAGTTCGATGATGTGGGTGCAGCAAGAAAAGCTCTAAAAGATAAAGAGAGAAGAAACGAGCATAGTTGCAGAACGTCAGCCAGATGAAGTAAGATCGCCAAGCCTTCGTAAGAAAAGTGGTTAAAGGAGAACGGATGGAAGATTGACGGGAAGGTATGGAGAAGGGCAAAAAATCTATGCGTTGTGGAGACAAGAGGGGAAGGGAGTATAGTTAATAGGCAGGGTGAAGGGGCGGGGGGAAGGAAACGAAGCGTAATGATAGTAACCAACCCCCGTGAAACCCCAGAAGACCAAGGGCATAGCGTTTCCATTAATTTATAGTACATTTTTCAGTATTTAATGGTGCCGACAAGACGCTACAAATACAGGGACGTCTATTGGTCGACATTCACGAGAAGAAAACTAATGGCATTCTATATGCACTTCTGTTGTAGTCAGGGCCTTGTTTAGGGTGGGGTGCGGATTGGGCGGCCGTCCAGAGCCTCCAAGAAAGTAGTGCAAACACTAAGAAATCAATTTTTAGCGGCCCTTATATACTTTCAACAGAGTATTTTATCAATTGTCCTTTTTGCGTGTGATGTCATACTTCTCGTAGTCATCACGAAGCTTCTAAATTGTGGTCAAAATAAAGAGGCGTGTTATTATTCGAATCGTTAGCATCAGTAGACTATTCATGTTATCACGAGTATTTTGGTGTCCATATAGCTACTACAGAGACTCCCGCTTTCAGACAAAAAGGGCATAATCGCAAAGTTCTGAGAAGCAGAAATGTATAATTACACTGTACTGGTTTATCTTTGTGTTTATACCGTGGTAATAGACCTAAATAGAAACCTTTCATTTATCAACAACATCTAAGCAAGAAGTGCCAAGTAATATGTGCAGGGCTGTCCCCAAAAGGTACTCGCTGCGTTCGCCGCATACTCTCAGGTCCCGAGAAAGTTTTTGTATTTACAGGTTTGGGGGCAATTTTCAACGAAGTTCAGTCTTTTTTTTTCGTTAGTCATTTACAAAATTTACTTGAATGGAAAAAAATGAGGAAATAACTCTGAACGCCCCAAGCCTCAAAATAATATCCTGCGTACGAACAGAAGAGGAATGAAAAACTGATGGAAGGGGCATGTGCCACCTTGGGCTTGGATAGACGATAAACGACCAGTCAAATGCCAGTCAGCGCGGCGCGATGACATCACCAAGTCCAATAACCCCTCAATTTCAATACTCTTTAATTAAGACAGCACCGCATACTCTTGATAAGTTTCTTCAGGACAGCCCTGAACACATCCCTAGCTAACTTTGCTTTGAAATGCCCATTCTTAATTAAAATCTATTATCGTCTTTTTACCTTTCGCTTTTGGACCAGTGAAAAATTTTATTTTGTAATTTTAAACTCCCGTTAGTCTTTTTATCGTTGTGCCATGTTAAACATTTTTGAGGGCCGCTAAAATCTCCTTTCGTCCAGGGCCGTTAATGACGTAAGTACGGTCCTGGTTGTAGGACTTCGAATAATGTTTGTAGCCAACAGTTACACTATGCAGAAAGGATTGTTTAAGTCAGTTAGACCACCAAAGTGTAAGTAGCGTTGAGCGTAGTTAGCACAGAGTAGAAATGGATAGAAGAACTCTTCATTGGGAGTTAATTCTTCTAAGTCCTTCACTGATTCCTCAATGAGTAGATTGACAGAAATCGTTTATTTTAACATTTCTTATTGTAAGATATTATTACTCTCTTCAGGGATAGCATACTTGCCAAATAATGGTCAACACACAAAGTCACCCGGACAAGTTTTCGTGGGGGAATTTATATACTTAATAATTTTCGACACCAAAATAAGCTCAAACTAGAGCTGTTTTTTGTTTAGGAGAAAAAGAGACGCTTTCCCCATCCTGGATTCGAACCAGGGTCCCTCCGTTTAGCCCGCTAGACGAATAAGGACAGGAACAATGCTCTCTTTCTCCGTATATAAAGATGTAAGATATTATTACCCTTCACAGGGATAACACAATTGCCAAATAATGGTCTATTTCTACGTGGGTGACGAAAATTATTAAGTGAAAACATTTCCTACCGTTCTTACCCTAACATCCCCTTTTTTTTCTACGTTCAATTATTTTGGATAACTTCATGTACACCTCAAATAAGCACTATGGTGGCACACAGGCAACACGTTCATTTACTGTGCCACTAATCCAGGTTCGATTCAGAGTCGTTGATAGAAGCTTTTTAAAGGGGGATTCGGGAAGCTCTATAGCTTCCTGAATCCCCCTTTAGGAGGCAATGATGTGCTGAAAGTGTGTAAAAAACGATACAGTCGTCCCCAGGTTCAAAAGGCTCCAAATGCAATGACGGTCAAGTGTGTTGTGGGTCTAATAGACGTTTGTGTGTTAGAATTAAGAAAATATGTATATAGCCTAATTAATAATTTTAAATTGCAGGTATTAAAATTAATATTTTTATTTGTGTGTGGGGAGGAGAAAAGCATTTTACATCTTTGTCTCGGGTATGAATTTTTTTGGCACGGTTTAGAAGGGGTGAGGGGTGATAATTCTTTAATGATTTGAATCATTTTATTATTATTCAATAATGCTAAATATCTGAAATATTGGCAAAAATATTTTAATGAGGTTAATTTATTCTGAGCACACTTTGCAATTCGACAGAATTTAAAAGACAATGTACGTGGAATATATAAAATAATGCTGAAACTAATTCATGGAAAAATAAATACTTATCAATTATAATTATATAATTATAATACTACACTATATAATTATAACAATTATAATTATATAATTATAACAATTATAATTATATATTATAATTAATTATAATTATATAATTATAACAATTATAATTATATAATATGGGAATAATATAATTATATAATTATAACAATTATATAATATAACAATTATAATTATATAATTATAACACTATACCTATAACATAACAATTATGTTTTCTTAACATTATCAGAATAATACATTTAACATTATCGGACTAATACATTTAACATTATCGGACTAATACATTTAACATTATCAGACTAATACATTTAACATTATCAGAATAATACATTTAACATTATCAGAATAATACATTTAACATTAATCAAAAAAATTAAACATAAATTTTGTAATAAAAACTTGCGGAAGTATAGTTCGTTCACGAAAAGTAGTCCGATGGTACCGTTAGAAATAACGGGAGCTAACGTCATAAACGTCCTGGCCGATTACAGCAGAGAGGAGAATGTCATTTCAGAACTGGTTTTTAGCGAACGTTTGTCTGCGCCAAAAACCAGTTCTGAAATGACGTCCTCCCCTCTGCTGTAATCGGCTAGGCCGTTTGTGACGTCAGCTCCCGTTATTTCTAACGGTACCATCGAACCACTTTTCGTGAACGAACTATATACTAAAAGTTATAACTTCCTTTCTCCTTACAGTGGAGAAAGTGACCAAAACGAAGAATTTAACAGTTGTAAAAAACGTGATAGCTGCAACACCTGCTTTGAAAATTTCTTCGAATACATTTTTAACGTCAAAGAACAATTTCCATTGTCGTATACATTGTTGTACAAAACAAAAAATTCAGAATAAAGTTCTTCAATAATTTATTTCCGAGAAAAAATAAAACTAAAAAATATTTTTAGATTGAAGAGGGAGATGATTATATTTTTAACGGGGGTTCGGTCCCAATCCAGGGGCGGATTGGACCGCCGACTATCCGGCCCCCTGTCTGGTGCGCCCTCATGGGTTATAGGACTTGCGCCCTCATGGGTTATAGGACACGAGCCCTCCAATAATCTCAGATACGCGCCCTTTGCGATAATCCAGTCCGCCCTTTCCCCAGTCCCCATCCTGACTACGTTCCTGGGTCGATTCTATTTGTATCGTAAAATGTGTGCTATTTCTATTTTGCCTCAGTGTGATTCGGAGCATTGTTTTCTAAGTAACAGAGGATCGAACGGCTTGGAAAACCGTATGTCTCAAAGCAGCATAACGTAAGTTGTCCTTGCGTCGTAAAGCAAAATCAAAGAAAGCACACACATATATATATATGAACCAGAGAGCAAGAGCTAAAAGAGAGAGCGAGAACATCTTGGTAACGTTTTTTATAACCGAAATCAGAGCGCAACCAATCCGACGCCATATCGAAAGCAATAAAGTCTGATTCTACTTCTGGGAATCAGAAAATTGGAGTCTATAGTGAAAGCGCTCGTTTTCAGCTTCATGGGACACTGGCAGTGAGGTGTCAATGCTCAGAGCCGTGTAAGTGGAACTGTAAAACACACTTAGGTTTTCCATCATGCAGGAAGTATCCATTTGGGATTTCTCATTGGCTTCGTTCATCACCAGAACAAAGAACAAACGACAGCGGATTGTAGTGCCCGAGAAAAAAAAAATTATAGACACTTATAAAGGGGAAAAAATGAATGAGTAGAGGTTAGAGTTCATGGTCGGGTAATAATAGTGCGTAAACGTCATACGGGCACTTTGTGGTGGCCAGTCAAGATACATTTTTTCCCATTATGGCTTCAGAAACGGGTTTAGATGCCATTTTTTTTTCCTTTCCCCAAATCGAAGAAAAAAAGTAAATATGGAAATACTATCAATACGAAAACATTTTCGAACTACAGATGCATGTGATTGGGCAACTGTCTACATAAGCAATGACGTCACCAAAGGCGCAAGTTAACACAAGAAGTTACTCAGACTTTCTATGGTATTACACGATCTATTTTTATCATGGCAAAAGAGGATTTTTTTTTGTAAAATTATGCTTGAAATATTAAATTTTTAAGATGATAAAAAATAATAATAATAAAAGTAATAAGTGAGATTTTCTTATTAATTTTATATATTATAGTTATGTTTATGATTCCCCAATGTGGTGCACTACCCAATTTTCCACGCTTACGTTCTTCCACTTTTATTTAAGGGAACGTTCAAGTATTACGTAAGCACCTTGTGGGGAGGAGTCGCTGTTGTGCTTATTTTTCTATGTTAGCCAATATAACTTTTGCTTACCGGGGCGGGGATATAAAAAATGGCCAAAATATTGCTTACGTAATACTTGAACTCTCACTAAGGAGACAGAGGCGTACCTGGCAAGACTGCATTAGGCGCCCCACGCCTGGGCGGCCAAACCTAGGAGAGGATGCGGACCATTTATTATATCATTATATTGTCTTTGGAAACTTTAGATCAACGCGAATAACTAGGATCTTTGTTTCGCTTTATGAAAATAAAAATTAAAATGCATTTTTTTTACATGATAACTGTTTAAAACTATATTAGTAACTGACTGCTTTCTAAATGTAGCCAGGTAACCTGTAGCCAGGTTGAAGGGACAACTGAAGCAAGTCAAAGGGCATATGGGGGGGCACAGGGCACCCGGCGATTGTTTTATATGTATATAAATAGCTCGATGAGGCAATTGGGGCACAAGCATGAAGCAACTTGGGGCCGCGTCCCTGCTTGTCTACAGGCCTGCTAAGTTAGGCACACAAGGCACATGCTAAGGGACGGCACTCGTTGTGGTGCAGTAACTGAGAATCCTAAAATAAATTATTAGTTACCCCCATGAAATTATTAGTTAAAATATTTGCTTGAACAAACACATGAAAAATCACCTCCAGATTTAAGAAGTTAGGAATGTAAGACGTACCTGTCTTTTTTTTTCACTAACATTTTTTTTGCTCTGTAAGACAAGAAAGGGCCGGCTATACGGTCTATGCCCAGGGATTGCAATTTCCTAAATCCGCCACTGGTATATATTATATGCCTGGGTTTTTTTTGGGGGGGGGCGGATTTCACTGGCTTTTTTTTTACTCTGTAAGGCACAAAGGGGCCGGCTATACGACCTATGCCCAGGGGTGGCAATTTCCTAAATTCGCCACTGGTATATACTACGTTTATGCTTTTTTTTTTTCACTAGCATTTTTTATTTATTTATTATTATTATTTTATTTTTGTTCTGTAAGACAAGAAGGGGCCTGATATACGGTCAGGAGTGGCAATTTCCTAAATCCACCACTGGTATATACATAGATATAAAAGGAAACATATAAAATTCTTGTTATTCTGAGAACTACTAAGGGCAGCAACATCGTTTCTTGTACATTAGGGGCGTAACAACACAGGAACGTCCTGCCTATGCTTACTCTTAAACGTTAAAATCATTGTTTAATTTTTGTATAATATTTGCATAGTAAAAATGAAGAAAGAAAAAGGAAACATAATTTTTATTTTAGGGGTTTGTTTGTTTGTTTGTTTGGCTTTTTATGGCGTAAGAGCATCTGGGCTATACTGCGCCAGTTTCACGACTATTAACAAGCAAAAATTATTGACTATTTAAGGAAATTCGAACCTCTATTAGAACGCGACTGATCTTGTAAGTATACTTTAATTTCTATACTAAGTTACTAACCCATGAACTTCTAACTTTATGAATATATATATATATAAATTGGTTATTCAAAAAATTAACTTTTTTTTAATGTTAAGTATTTACATATTTTTCAATGTATGCAACTTTTGCGCTTTTAAAAAACAGCTTCTTGCCAAAACTGGCAAAATAATAATTATATACATAGATTTGTTTGGTTCTAGGATCTTTGAAAAATATTGAACATAAATATCTTTTAATAGTAAATGTGTTTGTCGCAATTTGAATGTGTCATAATCTTTATACATAAAAAGAATTGTTATTTTCGTAAATAATGCTCAGATGTAGATTTTTTAGTTCAGAATATGCAATTGGGTCCATATAATATTTGTGGAAATTTTTGTACTAATTGAACAAATAGTTTCTTATTTACGTTGCGTGCAAATCCCAAAATTGCATTAAGAGAAAAAAACGTTTAACGTTTAAATTATAGATTTTTTTTAATTAAAAATGTTTCCCTTTGTTCAAAACTCACCAGCAGCAAATAATATACCTTCCTTGTCTTTAAGTGTCTCATTATTCGCATTTATTTGTCTTCATTTTAATTTCCGTGCCTGTAAACTCGACGTAGCACTACGTTTTTCCTCTGTAATCACTCGAATTTCATCAACTTTGAAAAAGTGTATATTTTAAACATTTAGCTTATGCAAGTAGTTTACTTTTTTTAGGTAGTATTCTGGCGCATGTTTCTGACAGTGGATGACTTAGAGCAAAAAAATTTAAAATTGGAACAACTGCTATTAATTCAAACAATGTCCTTTTTAGAGCACAAGTCGACGACAGTTGCCATTTAAAACGCCTTTTAATAGGTCATTTAAGTATCGCGTATCACATAAAAATTCGCATCTCCGTAAAAAATTGGAATATCGTAACAAGTTTAGTATCAAAATGTTAACAAATGTTTGTTCTTTCGTAAAAAAAATAAAATAAAAAAATAAATAAAAATAAAACCAACAATCGAATTTTTGACACTTTAAGGGTCGTGAGACCCCTTAAAGCATGAATTGAATATTTTGACGCAAAATTTAAACGGTTTAAATATAACAAAGCAATAAAAGAATTATTCGTGAAAACACTATACAAAATATAATTAAAAATAATTTGAGCGACAACGTTTTTTAAAAATTCAGTTAAAATTTATTTAAAAATCAAACGTTTTCGGAAGATAATGGATCCTCCTTCTTCAGGATGATTGCAAACAACTTATGAGAAGTTGCCAGACGTTAAATGGGAAATTTACTATGGCTCATGTTACGGTTATCCAAAAACAGAGGTCTCCATATTGAACGAAGTACAGGAGGCGCTTCAAGGTCATTTACAATAAATTTCCTGTTAATGTAAATAAACAACGATTCAAAAAATTTAAGATCGAAAGGGGATTGCGGTTGAAAGATGATTTCGGCTTCATTGAATAAAAAACTATGATCATGTAAATAACTGTGATTAACAACAGAAGAATTTGAATCAATGGAACCAGGACTTTACTCACTAACGCGTGGTGTTCCTTAACACGTGTGTCAAGGGATTTACGAGTCTGGCTAATGAAGTTTTATTACATTCACAAGGAATGGAATAGATACCCCACTATTTAATTGGGGAGGGGGAAGTTCTGTCTTTTAGTTGAGAAATGCGAATTTTCTGAAATGGTTTGAAAATAACAGGAAAATTTAATTCCCGTAAAATCTTAGCAATAAGCTGATGCGTAAAAAATCCTGGCGTATTAATTACCAATTATTATTATTATGAATTAAACTTTCTAATTAAAAGTAATATAAAAAATTATTTAAATGAGAAAGAAATTGAAATTATTAAGGAAATTGATTTTTTGGAGGTGGTATTGACAAAGGACTTGAATTGGAATAGGCAGATAGAAAGAGTAAAAAAGAAGGTGAGTTCGGAAATAGGGATTTTGAGAAAATTGTCGCGAACAGTCCCCGGAGATATATTACTGGGTCTATATTATCCATTTATATACAGTCACTTGACCTATTGTAATAGCATTTGGGAAAATCTAAATAAGAAAAATACCAGAGTAATTAAATCGCTACAGATTAAATTTATAAAAATAATTGAAAAAAAAAAAAGTTTAAATCAAATTACACTATTTAGTAAATATGGTATTCTACCAACAGATAAGATATATAATTATAGTGTACTAAAAATAATGTTCAAAAGAATAAAAGAAAATAAACACATAGATAATATTGAATTAATAGACTATGAAAACAATCGAGCTTACAGAAGAAGAGATCAATATAGACTACCAAAAATCAGAACGGAATTTTATAACAAGGACATTGAATATTCGGGCTTAAGGAGTTGGAATAAAATACAAACACTCTTAACGACATAAATAATATTAATCTATTTAGAAAAAAAAATATTAGATTATTTGCTAAGAGGTGATTTTGCGCCATTACATTGTTAGGGTCCTCAGCCTGTTAAATCGTATGATTTTTAATAGGGACCCGTCACGATAAATTGGGGTTATTTGTAGTTTTTTGAATTGCAGTGTCATTGTATACATATATATTTTCTGTGAATATGAAAGTGAAATGGAAAATTACTACAACCGTTGTGGCAAATAAATAAAAAATGTTTGATTTGATAATTAATTTGTTAATAATGTCATATAGCGTAATAAATACTTCCTCTAGAAGTAGAATATATCTAAGAGCAAGGAGTTATAGGAAAAAACGATCAAGTATGTTTCGTTTTAAGACTTTTAAGCTGAGTCATTATACATTACGTCAAAAAGAAAAAAAAAGAAGTATCACTCTACAACAGGGGCGCCGAGAGCCAACGCGGGGCCCCCCCCCAGGCTCACTTCGACCAGCCCCCCTCATGACTCCTTCCCTGTGCCGAGCCATTGCCCCCTCTATATTGAAAGCCTATACACTAAAAACAGGAAGTTTCAACATGGCCGATTCTGTAGTCCATGTTTCGCGTTGTGTTGTGATCTCCTGCAGAGTGTTTTGAATGCTTCTGCCGCAATTTACTGTAAAATTTTGCATTAGCGTGTTGTATATTTTTGCTTAAGTATTTTTCTGTCTACTGAAGTGTTGGAAAAGCAATGCCATATCGTTGTTCAGCTCCTGGTTTCCGTGGCAATTATATAGATAGCAACGACCCACGTGTGTCTGTGTTCCATTTTCTCCATAATGCAGAACTAGGAAAGAAGTGGATAAATTTTATAAAGAGGGATGGATTCGAAGTAACCTAAAGTTCTAGAGTAAGTATCGTTCTTTCTAAATATATATATATATATATGTATACATTTCCTATTGCTAAGAGAGGGGGAAAAATTATGTAAATATAGCATACATTCATATTAGATAAAACGTGTATCATTTTTCATTAACGTGATTGAAGTATTTTGAATTATGATTGAATTATTTTATAATGAAGTGATTGAAGTATTTTATAATGAAGTAGTTTGAAAGAATTTTTAGAATTGGCAAATTTCTGGCTAATAATTGCTATAAAAGTTATGTTCAGTTATTTTGTATGTAGACGAGAGTTGTGGAGTGGGGGAGGGGGGGGTTGTGATTATCCATATACTGTTTGTCTTTAGGCGAATCAGAAAATTAACTTAAAACATATTGAGAACATAAATATATGAATACCTGAAGCTTGAATATTGTGTTTCGGAATGCTTCAAATTTTTTAAATTTTATCATTATATTTACATGATTGGATGCATATATTGATATCAACTAACATAAAGCACTTTTTTTTTGCAACTCTTCCTTCCTTTCATGTGTAAAAATATGTGAAAAATCGTAATATGAAAATGTATGGTCATTAAAAGCATTTATATTTTAATTAGATTTAGGTACTGAAACGTTAATTAATAGATAAAAATTTAATATTTCCGTATATGAAGGCTACCTCAGAAGCAATCATGCATTGGTATTATTATTATTATTATTTTTTTTTAGAAATACCGTTTGAAAATAAAAATGGTAGTTATTAAAGATTTCAGTTTTTAGCAACATGAAAACATAACGAAATTTTAAAACTCTGTGTATATATATATTAAATCACTAAAGCTTTATGAAATAGTAAAGTGTAGAGTAGAATACTAAGATATACAATATATTAAATGTTGACTAACATTACGAGCTAGTAATGAGGTTTAAAATCACTTTTATAACCGGTTAACGTTCACCTTCAACTATATTTTATAAAGACCATGGCTTTTTTCTTATACAAAATAAGCATCCACCAAAAATTTTTAAGTGTATAAATAGATTTGAAAGAGTGAAAGCACTGTATGTCTCATATGACATAAAATTAACAGCAATACAAATTTCAGAAAACATTTTAAAATCTAAAAATGCACAATAAATATATCGATACTAACAAATATCGATAAAACAATGACTTGCAACATTATCAAGATACAAGTGATTACATTCGCCTGATATATACTTGGTGGTCTATTATGAATGTCAAAAGTTTCTTTAAAGGACAGTGCAAAAGAAATGTATTTCAAGAACCACTTAATATGTGTGAAACTGATGAGAAGAATATTTTTTGGAATAAATTTCTGACCTGGTTAGGAAAATGGAAAAACTTGAATTATAAAACTGGTGTACTGACCAAAGAAACATATACTGCTTTGAAACATGAAATTTACTGTGTATTGAAACTTGTTACTTACTGTGTAAATAACTTAGGATTCTCATATATTTTGACTGGAAAAATCCAACGGATGCTTTAGAGCGAAGGTTTGGCAGTTTCAGATTACTTGCAGGTTCTCATTATTTGATATCTTTGCGATAAGTATCTGAAACGAAAAATAAACTACGCCTTCAAAGCATTTGTCCTTTAAAACTAAAATCTTTTAAATATGGTGAATCCCTAGTAATTTTAAATAATAATGAAATAGAATTAGAAACCTCCCAAATGCCCAATGAATTTCCAACTTTTACTCAAAGCATTACCATTTCAGATGATGATATTCATGGCATAACTGATAAAATCCCTGTGATAGCTTATGTAGCAGGATATTGTGTGTCTGTTGTTATTAAAAAACTTCATAAATGTTCTTTTTGTAAATGAAGTTTAGTTGTTGAATCTGTTGAAGAATCTTGTGAAAGTTCATTTATAGAAAAGATAGATAGAGGTGGATTAGTATACCCTCACCCTGAAGTTTTGTGCATTATAATTCATGTATATATACTTGTTCAAAAATTGGTCTCCATTCTTTTTGAAAAATTTTTCTTAAATGTTAGCAATCAACGACACTTAGTAGTTAGTTTAGCAATTTCTGATTTAAGAGAGAAATAAATTTTCTTAACGAACAATTGCTCTGATGGTCATTCTGCCACTGTTGTGACTAAGTATATTATTATGGCTGCCACAAATACATTTTTAAAAAACTACTATAAGGAAAGAAAGCTTGGAACATTAAAAAAGTAGTTAGCTAATATTAGTATGTACCGTAGTGGTTCCCTTACGTTTATGGGTGAATCCATTTTAAATCACCCAAGAAAAATATAAATTTGTTGCTTGACAATTTATTATTATTATTATTTTTTTTTGCTTGAGTGTTTTTTAGTGTGTTGAGAGTTAAAAACTATGGTTTAAAATTATTTTTTATCGTCAATCATTTAATTAATTAACAGTTGATGGTTATAATTGTTAATATATGTTTATTATACATGAGTTGGTTATGTAGTGTTACTAAATGAGTTATTCAATGTTGAAACATCTGTATGGACTAAGTTTCGATTTAAAAATTGCAGCTATGTATTTTGCGTCAGATCTCTGCGGTTACACACACACACACACACACACATATATATATATTAAGATAAATAATGTCTATCAACTGAGTGTTTATGGTGTATTATAAGTTTTTATATTAATACACACATATAGACCTATGTGTGTGTGTATATAGATGTATGTATATGTGTATATCAACCAAGAGAACAAGCTGGATTTCGAAGTGGATTCAGTACAGTGGACCATATTCAAGTATTAAGAGAATTAATTGAAAGAACACATGAATATGAACTTCCATTGTGTGTGGCATTTATTGACTATGAGAAGGCCTTTGACTCTATTAAAACATCAGCAGTCATCAACTCTTTAAGATCAGCAGACATCGAGGATGTGTACATTGACATGGTGAAACGTGTGTATAAAAATGCAAGTGCAAAATTTCGGTTACATAAAGATACCAAAACTATCAAAATTGGTAAAGGTGTGAGGCAGGGAGATACCATTTCTCCAAAACTTTTTACTTCAGCTTTACAGATGATTTTTCAGCAAATAAATTGGAATAACAGGGGAATAAAAATAAATGGTGAATATTTAAATCATTTGCGGTTTGCTGATGACATTGTTATTTTTTCAACGAACCCATCAGAACTCCAAGACATGGTACAGGAGCTCTCAACTAGAAGTAAAGAAGTTGGACTCAAGATGAACCTACAAAAAACTAAGATCATGTTCAATAATTTCGTAGAGGAAACAAAAATACAAGTTGACAACATTGAGCTAGAAATTGCTGATTCATATATTTACCTTGGCCAGCTGATTTCAATGGATGGCAACATTATGAAAGAACTCAACAGACGTATTAAACTTGGCTGGAGTGCATTTGGAAGAAACAGTTTTATCCTGAAGGGGAAATTGCCTTTGTGTCTAAAAAGAAAGGTCTTCAACCAGTGTGTATTGCCAGTCCTCTCTTATGGATCAGAGACATGGAGTCTAACAGTTGGAGCAATACGAAAGTTACAGACAACGCAAAGGAGCATGGAGAGGTGCATGCTTGGAATAACTAGGAGAGATCGAAAAAGGAACACTTGGGTGAGAGAGCAAACTAGAGTAGAGGACATCATTGTTAAAGTAAAAGGGCTGAAATGGCGATGGGCTGGGCATATTGCAAGAAGAACTGATCAACGATGGACAACAGAAATTCTGAACTGGATTCCAAGAGACCACCGAAGACCTAGAAAACGTCCTCAAACTAGATGGGTGGATGAAATAAGAAAACAGGTTGGGGTGACGTGGAAGCGAATTGCTCAGGATAGACTTGTGTGGAAAGCATTTGGAGAGACCTTCATCCAGCAGTGGATAGATAATGGTTGAATATGATGATGATGATGATATATATATATAGTGTGTCTTTATATAGATATAAAGATTAAATGTCTATCAATTGAGTGTTTTATGATGTATTATAAGTTGTTATATTAATGCACACAAACATATATGTATATATACTTGAGCATCTTTAATTTAAAAAAATTTGGATAATTGTTGAATAATTTAAAAAACGTGAATAAAACATATGAAAGAATTAATCTCTCATTCAACTTCAGATTTATATAAAAAATTACGCTAGCTAGACTTTTTGCTTCAAACTTCATTAAGTCAGTGTATGCTTCTTCTAAGCAGTTTGATGTATGGAAATTATTAGTTGTTCACAATTATGTATACTCTGTGGGATAATAGTGAGTCAATATTTAAATAAAAATTTTTGCATCCATTAAAATATATACATAATATTTTTACAGGACTTCTTTTTCAATACCGTATTATGGTTCATTCAGCACGTAGACATTTTTCTATTGACCAATGATTTTTTTTTATATATTCTAGCTATTAAACCTGATTTGTGCTAAAAATGGTTGTATTTTACGTAAAAGTTACCTTTGTGAGATTAGTGTTTTATTTTATTGTACAAGTGTTTGTTTTGTTTTTGTCTTTTTTAACAAAATTTCTGAAAATAATGCTTTTTCTCGAGGGAAATGAGGGTTTAACGGCTAAAAATATTCTAAAGGCAGTAATAGATTCTGTAGATACAATTTCCATGCAAATCAGAGTTTAAATTACGGTCGCTTTTTTCTCAAAATGCGACGAATTAATCTAAAATGCGAGAAAGAAAATTGTGTCCGTCGCAAAAAACAACAGTTGTTTAATATCCAGGCAACAAACTTTGCCTTTTTTTTAATCACTTTGATTTATGTAAGATAATCTAAAGTAGCATTACGCAGATTAGATTTATAAGTAAAGACAACGTTATACCTTACTTGCGCTTATAACGTTGTCTTTATACTTATAAAACTTTGATTATGTTTCACTGTTATTTTTGTTTTAAACTTAAAGTATGTTTCCTACAGTAATTCAAAGCATCGCTGTTATAAATAATTTTATTGATACGATTTTTCGAGCAACGAAAACAACTAATCTTCTTTGGAGTTTTTGCGATAGAATTTTTTAAGCCAGCTTAACTCTTATGCAAACTACACTATGCGCGTAGAAATGCCCTCAATATAAAAGATATGGGAGTAGGGCGTTGGTCCACGGCGTCGGCCATTACAGTTTAGTGTAGAGGCTTTCAATGTAGGGGGTGTTGGTCGGGCCCCTAGATTCATCCGCGGCCCCCCCCCCCTCTCGTCGTTTCTGCTCTACACTTATATATAAAAATCCATTCATAAAATGTTCTTATTACGTGTAAATATTTATGAATGGAGGACTTCAGAAATTTCAGTTAAAGACACCCTTTCTTCATAAACAGGATTGTGAGCAATTACAATTAGAGATGGTGATGTCCTCCACTCTCTCTCCTTGGAAACAGGTGGATGAAGAATGGAGATAAGGTGCGCCACGTGTGGCATTATTTATACCCTAATTGCCTTTATGCATACGCAGGACGAAGACGCCGTCATTCTGGAACTGTATGTCATAACGCCCTGTCGTTAAAGGGATTGTGTCATAGTTGAATACCATTTCAAGGGAAGTTTCATAATTCCACAACGGAGATTAGATAGAATACCTTTTTTTTAATCGGCTAGCATCGGAACCTTGGCGACGAACAAGCCCGGATTTATAAAAAAAAAACACTAGGCGACTTCCCACGGCGTTAACTGGTCAGGGGCGCAGAAAATTAAAAGGTTTTTTTAGACTTTTTTTTTAAATTTGTAATTTGCCTACGTGGCATTGAGCCAATTCGTCCTCCTGAGGAAGCGCACTTCCCAGTAAACATCGGAAAAAAAATTCATCTTCAAATAAAACAAATTTATTTATAAAAATATATTATTTTATCTTTATAATAATGCATGTGAGATAAACATAAATGCCCGCATATTTCGTGATTCCCCGTCGCATTTGAAGAAGTGGATCGACGGAATTCTACTTGTTTTCTTCCCATGTAGTTTCAGAGCTCCCACATGATGGTTCCTTCGTAAGGTGTTCATTCGGAGTGAGTCTGGTGTATCAAAGTCACTCAGTCAGAGAGATTTGTTCCGTGAGTGGTTATCATCAAGAAAAGGGTGGTCAAATTTTGTTCTCATTGGCTGGATTTAAAACATTAATAACTCAAAAAATATGGAGTTCTCAGCATTTTCGCATTAACATTCTTTGCTTAGAATTTTGAAAGCAATCGTGTTATGCAGAGTTTATGCGGTCTTGACGGGGCACCCTGTACATTAATACACTTTCGTTTACATAAATACTTACGATAAAATTTCATTGACGAATTACAAATAGTGAGACAACTTAGATTGGTCCGAATTCCTTCTGGACATGAACTTTTACACAAGTTGCACTCAGTTGAAAATTCTCACCTCACTTGTACGCAAGTTGCCCGAAATGATTCAAAATGTGAGGTGTACACAAGTCGCACATAATCGTGCTCAGAGCCAGTGCCGGATTAGGGTTTTTATGTGTCCCAGGCCGAAAGGATAAAATGGGCCCCTAAAGAATGTGACGCTCGCGCTATTCAATCACGCTATTCAATCGCGCTATTCATCATGCTAGTTTTTCTTTGAAGTTCATTATCTTCGATATTCAGGTTTATTAACAATTGAAAATTCTTTGATATTTGTAAAGAAACTCTCTTTTGAGGAGGTCTCTCCAACTTTCCTGTGGGGGCCCCAAAATCGCGTGCCAGTCCTAGATCTGGGTCTATTTGGTCTAAAATCCAGCACTGCTTAGTCAAAAATTCTAAATCTGGCCCTGAATTGGAGTAATGGCTCCATTAACTTCCCTTCATGCGCCCATACCTCAAAGATCCCTGATTTTGACTCGATCGCCATTTGTCTCTCTATATATTATATTCTCTAACAGCGGTAATGTCCCACCAATCCGCTACGACTTGTACTCATTGAAGAGTGCAAGTTATGGGCGGATAATTATACAAGCTCACCTACATAACTTGCACTCTTCACTTAAATATTGGAGTTTCGAATGAACCCTATCTTCCTTAATTGCTTTCTTGCTGTGACCTAATGGGAACGCATTTCGTTACCATGGGAACAGCCCCGGTTTGATCACAGCAGGCACTTGGTGTTGGTCAGTGTTCTCTACAAATCCAGAGGTTGGTTTCCTAGTCGGAGGTTCGGATTCCTCGCAAAATTGTGGATCTTGGCTCAGCATGCTTTCAGATACCCTTTCGCCCTGAAGTACAAACAAAAACTGTTTTCAAATCCTTTGGACTACGTTATTAAAGTTATAAAATAATAGATGAGAAATTGCTCGCAAAGGAGAAAAGAATGATTACACTGTGCCTGGTGGGAAACGAACCCACGACCTCATGGTGTCCGACTAAGTGCTCTTCCAACTGAGCTACAGACGACCGAATATCCTTCTCTCTCTCTGCGAATGCCTTTAAAGTTTTACTATAGATAAGTTAAGAGGGCGGTGTTTGGACTACTTTTTAAAAAACGACGTCAAAGACGTTAACGCCCTAAAAGCGAGGCTAGCCTGATATTAAAGTCAGGAAATTTTTTCTCACGATAGTTGATGATATAGTAATATTAGATGGTAAATTGCTCGTAAAGAAAAATTATAAAATAATTTCATCAAGAACTTATTACTGTACATATTCGAAGATATCTTTGCCCCATAATCAGTAATTAGGAATACATATGTGTTACCGTATTTTATATACAGGGTGTCCGAAAAAGAATGTACACTTTTATTATTTTGGGCACAGTACAGTATTTTTATTTTGGGCACAGGTACCCAGTGTGTGGAGAGAGGTGTCAGTGACAAGGATTGCTATTAGGTACTCCAAGTTTCGATTGAAACCCCCGCCGTTCCCAACACGACTTTTTTCGAGATGGCGCCCACACAACAATAGAAGGCATTGAAAAGGGTACATTCTTTTTCGGACACCCTGTATTTTAATGCACAATTTGATCATAGGCATACGCAGGAAGTTCACATGGGGAAGTTACAAGCTTATAATGGGGGAGGGGGTTACTGGGCTACAACTCCATATATTCATATGTATACATACAAATTTCATCGCATTGGGGGATTACAACTCTCCATCCCCCCCCTATGTATGCCAGTGAAGTTGTTGCCTCTTATGGTGGTGATAAATAGATCATAATGGTTTTGTTTTATATGGGTGGCACCGGGGATTCGTATTCTGTCGGAAGAACGGAACTGGAATAAGGAAGAGTTCAAGTATTACGTAAGCACCTTTGGGGAGAGAGGGGTTGCTGTTGTGCTTATTTTCCTATGTTAGCCCATGTTAATTTTTGCTTAGGAGGGAGAGGGGTATAAAATGGCCAAAATATTGCTTACGTAATACTTGAAAACTTCCTAACTTGGGGGGGGGAGCTAGGGGGTGTCTTATCCCCCAATACCAGATTAAGGCTCGTAAGGGGCCCTAAGTTGGAAGGATAGTAAGGGGGGGGC
Source organism: Dysdera silvatica (assembly GCA_006491805.2). Classification (NCBI taxonomy): domain Eukaryota; kingdom Metazoa; phylum Arthropoda; class Arachnida; order Araneae; family Dysderidae; genus Dysdera; species Dysdera silvatica. Next base: position 27,795 of record QLNU02011856.1, on the reverse strand, counting down.
CCAAGCTGGAAGGAGAGAATGGGGCCGCGACAATATTCAGCCAATAAACCATAAGTTTTCTTTTGAAATTCATTGTCTATAGTATTCTGATTTATCAATTACGAAACTAGGACTTTTGAAATAAACAAAATTAAAACAACCTGTATACTTAAACAATATCATGCCCATCAAGGTAACCAATGAAGGCCCAAAACCGCGGGTACCTACGCCCGGGCTTACTTGGTCGATAAATAGATCCAGCACTGCTTATCCCCTCCCCCTAGAAAAATCAAAATTACAAATAAATGCTATGTGTCGAGGAGCATTGGATGGTGGGGCTATGGCTATGGCACCCCTCCATAGCAGCTGAGGTCAGTTGCGCTAATGATGGGCGAGCGGCTCCTACATATAGAAGCCATCTCTTATGAGTAAATAAGTAAATAAATAAATAAATAAATAAATACTGTGGTTAATCCATGAGTCACCCTTTGACTCATTTTTACACTTTTCCGTCTTCACTGAAAGAAAAAAGATACTAAATGCCAACATTATCATTTATTTTTTATTTTGAAAGAAGGAAAAAAAAAAAATTCGCCATAATCGTGCTGGTCAAGCCAGTTTTCCCCAACTTGACCTGCCTTCGGCTTTTTATTTTTTTCTCGCTTGTTCTTTGGAAAGCTTTGTGGTTCTTTGAAAGGAAGGAATTCAAAATGGATGGAAAAAAAAAAAAGTTGGTTCTGAACGAAATGAGCAACTTCGTTGTTCTCGTTTCGACTATGGCGGGCGTGTAAAGGCTTACTTTGGAGTGAGTACTTGATCCAGCTTATGTGTCTCGGGTTACGCTGACATAACATGGACTCATTACTGAGACAATGGTCGTTTTGAATGTGTTAGGCAAGTAATAGATAACGGAATTAAAAAAATAAATGTTGCGCGTGTGCGCATTGTTTGCAATACTGCGCATTGGACTGGCGCAATTGGCGCAACGTCGGTGATTGCTCTATAAATTAAGACAGAACAAAATAGACTGTTACTCAAGTTTATCCTTGCTTAATCAATTTCAATTAGGCTCATTAAAATTGGAATTGATTGATAGTTCATTGAAAAAGGATTAAATGGATTCAGTTTTTTTTTTTTTTTTGAAAGAATAAGATTTAGTTTACCCTTTTATTTTATCACTTAAAAATCGCGCCGAAGCGCAAGTAAACGTAACTGCAAAACTGGTGAAGCAAGTGTAATTGATGCCTTTTCGAAAAGAAAAACCTACGATGACGGCCACTACCCCCTTAATATTTACATCCTACTTATACACGATAATAATAATAATAATAATAATGATGATTATTCAACCTTGAGTGTGCATGGTGAAGAATAATCAATGAATTTCATTCATATAAACGCACTGGATTAGACATAGACATGTTTCTAATAGGTTTCAATGGCTAGGTTGGAAATGGAAGAGAATAGACCGTCTAACCAGGGCTTGATTACTGACTAGGCGCGCAAGGCCTGGGCCATCAGTTGGAGTGGGGGGGGGGCTTTTTTTTTTGACTTTCGTTTACTCACTTTTGATATCTAGAAAATTCTTGGGTAAAAGCTTATTTTGGGGGGCTATTTTGGATAGTTTACCATAAATTTGAAGAGTTTTAAAATGAGTATATGTATGTATTTATTTTTTATATACTTTCCGACCCCTTCCTCTATAAATCTTTCACCGCACGTAAGGGAGGGCACCAGGACTGTGCCCATAGTCCCCATATATCGTAATCGGGCCCTGCGCCTAGCACAAATGTTTCTCAAATTGCTCTCTGGAAAGGAGACATAGTTCGTTCGCGAGAAGTTGGCGTGTAGAACCGTTACAATTCTCGGGAGCTTACATCACAGACGGGTTATTTCATTGCAGTAGAGGGTAAGGCGTCTTTCATAACTGGTTTTTCGCGCTCGAAAAACCAGTTACAAAAGACGCACTACCCTCTACTGCAATGAAATAACCCGTCTGCGATTTAAGCTCCCGAGAATTGTAACGGTTCTACACGCCAACTTCCTGCCAACGAACTATATTAAGAGAGTTGGGAAGGGTGGCCGCCGAAGTCGGTGCTGTAATCCCAGACAGAAAAGGAAAGGCTCGAGTAGCTTTAATAAAGATCATGTGATCTGGCATTAAGGAGAATAATATGTTTTAATATTAAATGGGAGAGATCTGAGTCCCCGCCCCCCATTTTCAACAGCACTGACTCATAATATTTCAATTAAAATTCCATAGCTTGTCTAAATTAATTAGGAATGAACCCAGCTCTGATAGTCTTAGTGTGGTCTGTGGTGGCGTCTCAAGAGGAGCTTAATTTCTAACAAAAAAAAAGTGCAGGAGCCCTAATATTATGATAAATCGATTAAAAAATTGAATGGCTGCAAAAGAATCGATAAATCATATCAATTGTTTATATCCATTTTTCTGGACAACAAAGTTTATGACTTTAATCACAAATTCATTACTTTTTCATGACAGCGTCTATTTAGGGGTTCCGGCTAATATTTAAATAATCGCCAAAAATGAAGAAATACCAGACCCGGGTTCCGGCGGGCTTTAATTTAAGCCCTGCTCTCAAGGGATCCGCAGATTCTTAAGGAAATAACAGAAACGCGAATATTGAAATGATACATTTGATATATCACAGTTCCAAAACGTACTTGAGTAAAAATTTGATGTAGCGTTGGTATTTCCATGTGGACAAAGTTGTTTAAGAAAACTACATTGAACTGCAAAAATCTAATACCGGAAGCTTTTAATGTTCAAATAATAGTGCGCGAAATACAACGATTAAGCTTTCTACTGATTTTGGTCAGTAGGTCCTAATATTATTAACCAGAATTGACAACTTTGGTTTCAAGCAATATATTTTTAATTTTTTACGAATTGTTCAGACAATATCCATTTTAATTTTAAACTCCCCTTCTCCGCCGTCCGCGATAAATTAAGAAATGTTTAAAATGTTCTGTGCAGAGTCAGAGCTAGGTATTATGCCGCTAGGAGCGAACACGTGTTTTGCCGCCCCTAAAAATTTGCCACTCAGGGCGAATGCCCAGTTCGCCCCCACCCTCGGCGCTAGTCCTGGGTCAGCTAGTAGCTAAAGTTTGAGAAAGACCGATATAGGCGTAGATTTAGGTAGGTCTGGGGGTCCGAGCCCCGCCTCCAACAATTTAAAATAAACTGAAATTTTACATATATTGTAATGTATAAACCTATACTATGTGCTTACCGTCCCCCCCCAAACAATAATTTTTTAAACTCTATGTTGCTGAACACTGGCTTAGCTTGTTAGGGAATGGCATTATATGCACTATTATTATTATTATATATTATATGTACTATTATTATGTACTATTATTATATGTACTATTATTATATGTACTATTATTATTACATTATTATTATTATTATTATTATTATTATTATTATTATTATTTCATATTATTATTATTATTATTTCATATTATTATTATTATTATTATTATATGTACATTATATGCACTTTTAAAGTTTTAAAACTCTTAAATTTGCGGTCGTTTTATAACGTACGTATGAATGATCCACAATGGGTAATAGAAATGTTGGGGAAAGCCTTCTTTTTAGACTTCTTACAGAGCTTTAAAGGCCCGCCCGCTATGCAATCTGTGCATAGTAGACTATCTATATATTAGACCATCGCACCATATATGCATACTAGACAGTTACAGAACCATTATTTTCGAAATACGCACTTAGTTTTAAACTATTCAATTAAAATTATAAATCTATACTTTCATTTACCATTCGCCCCTCTTAGAGGGCAATGGACCTTACGACAGTATATATATATATATATAATTCAGTACAGCCATACTTCCTTCCTTCCTTCCGGACGCTTTTAATGAAGCTGCCAACGACTATATCAAAAATAATGAGATTCAGGAAGACCTTTTAAAAGGGTTCACGGACAGTGTCGTCAACTATCATGAGGAATTAAATGATAGGCAAGATGGAAAAAATGGAACCGCAAGAACAAAAATTAACCACAATCTTTGTTTTGCGGTTTTTAAGGACGTAAAATTTTAATAATTTGGTATGCAGTGGAATATACATGAAGACAGAACTTCTCACTGCTGATTTTAACGAAAGAAGAAAATATTTATTTATTTATTTATCTTCGTTTTGTAGAGTATTATCTGGTTGATTCGTATGGATGTCCAAGTTGATTAAATGCAACATTGAAGTAGGGGTGGCCAATAGAAGTGAGACGGGCTGAGCATATATTTCATATAAGTTTTCAGGCTCGGACGAGCCCATTAAATGGATGCAACTGAAGCTAAAAGCTAACTTTTCCATATCGAAATTCTGCAAGGAATACAGCTGTGTGAGTCGTTTGCGAGGATTGTAGAAATGCATGTGTATGAAAATTCGAAGGAAATTGAATAGTTTAGTTCAACAATTTTTTAAAATTTTAAATCATACTTTAAAGAGTTAAGGTTCTGTTTGAAAGTTCATGTTCGAGCTCACAATCATATAAAGTATTTTGGGTTCGGGCGGGTTCGTGTTAACATTCCCATAAAGTATTTTGGGTTCGGGCGGGTTCGGGTTCAAATCCCCATAAAGTATTTTGGGCTCGGGCGGGTTCGGCTTCGCATTCCCATAAAGTATTTTGGGCTCGGGCGTGTTCGGGTTCACATTTCCATAAAGTATTTTGGGCTCGGAGGCGGGATCAAATTGCAAATCTTCGTGCTCGGGCCTTAAAAAATGAGCTCGAACTCGAGTGGCCAACCTGGATTGGCGTCCACTTAGCGGTGGTTTTATTTTATGACTAGTTGGCAATTGTCTTAACGCTGAGAAGGGTAAAAATGTAAATGTAAATTTATTTTAAACTCGACAGTTCAAAGCTCAATTACATCGAGAGTTGAAACACGGAAACAAAAAAAAATCATAGACAAGGTAAAATACAAACAACGTCTAACAAATAATGTTTACTTTATTATAAATTAATTTTCGATCTATGTGAGAGATCCTCTTCGGACGTTCATTTCTATAAAATGTGAATAGTCCCTTTTGGTTCAAATTTAGGTGACTATAGAGGCCTAAGTCTATACAGGTTGAAAATTCACTTTAAGATACAAATACTTTGGAAAGGTGACCACATACACGAATTGATCCAAAAGTGGGGTGATCTTATATCGAGTTTTCAGTTTGTATTTACTAGGCATCTATATTTGCTATAGCGTACATAGAAAGTGTATAAGGGAGTTGCAGGTTTGTTTATAGGGGAGGATAATTCAGATACAGCTCAATATATCGATATGTATCGATATGTGTATAAATAACATATCAAGCTCATCATGGGGGATTTCAATGCAAGAATTGGACAACAGGAACAAGGAGAGACATCGGTTGGTAAATACGGATATGGGGAAAGGAATGAACGTGGCGATCAACTCATCGAATTTGCAGAAGCTGAAAATCTTAGCATCATGAATTCATTTTTTAAGAAGAAACCGCAAAGAAAATGGACATGGAAACACCCAAATGGGGGAACTAGTGAAATTGACTATATCCTGGCAAACAAGAAATCAATTATTGAAGATTGCAGTGTACTGAACAGATTTAATACTGGAAGTGATCATCGAATGGTGAGATGTAAAATGCACTTAAATACTAAATTAGAACGACAGAAGCTCATTAGGAAACAAGTAAGTAAGAGGGTGGATTTAAAGAAATTAAAAGAAAATACCGAGGCATTCAAGTTGGAATTAAAAAATCGCTTTTCTGCACTGGAAGGACTTATTGAAGAAATTGATATCTCAGAAGCAAATGAAAACATTGTTAAGACAATAGTTGAAACTGCTGGGGAAATTGGTGGTGTAACCTGTAAAAAGCACAATAGCAAATTATCTGAGAAGACGAAACAGCTCATGAAAAGGCGAAGAGATATGAAGGTGGACAATCAAAATACCAGTTCCAGGATTGAGTACATAGAACTTTGTAAAACTCTGCGCAAAAGCATGAAAGAAGACATAAGAAAATTCAACTGTGAGCTAGTAAGGAAAGCCATTGAAAATAACAAGAGCCTTAGGGTTGTTAAAGGAAGTTTATCTGTTGGGAAGAAACACATCATTGCATTAAAAGGAGAGGATGGCACCGTAACAAGAAATAGGGAAGAAATACTTAGAAGAGTTGAAGAATTCTACAAAAAACTATATGAAAGTAACAGTGGATTAAACGAAGACTCTGAGATAGTCGAAGGAACAGCTCCTAAAATCTTAAAAGAAGAAGTTTCATTTGCAATAAAAAGTATGAAGAAAGGAAGAGCCCCTGGCGATGATGGTATTACATTAGATATCCTAAAAGAAGCTGGAGAATATGTAGAAGACATACTTGCAAAATTCTTTACCAAATGTCTTAACAGCGGTAACATACCAAACCAATGGGATTCTGCAACAGTAATTCTTTTGCATAAAAAAGGTGATAAAGAGGATTTGAAAAATTACCGACCAATTAGCTTGTTACCTGCTATTTATAAAATCTTCACAAAAGTGCTAACACATCGCCTGCAGAAAAAATTAGATGCAGCTCAACCAAGAGAACAAGCTGGATTTCGAAGTGGATTCAGTACAGTGGACCATATTCAAGTATTAAGAGAATTAATTGAAAGAACACATGAATATGAACTTCCATTGTGTGTTGCATTTATTGACTATGAGAAGGCCTTTGACTCTATTAAAACATCAGCAGTCATCAACTCTTTAAGATCAACAGACATTGAGGATGTGTACATTGACATGGTGAAACGTGTGTATAAAAATGCAAGTGCAAAATTTCGGTTACATAAAGATACCAAAACTATCAAACTTGGCAAAGGGGTGAGGCAGGGAGATACCATTTCTCCAAAACTTTTTACTTCTGCTTTACAGATGATTTTTCAGCTGATAAATTGGAATAACAAGGGAATAAAAATAAATGGTGAATATTTAAATCATCTGCGGTTTGCTGATGACATTGTTATTTTTTCAACGGACCCATTAGAACTCCAAGACATGGTACAAGAGCTCTCAACTAGAAGTGAAGAAGTTGGACTCAAGATGAACCTACAAAAAACTAAGATCATGTTCAATAATTTTGTAGAGGAAACAAAAATACAAGTTGACAACACTGAGCTAGAAATTGCTGATTCATATATTTACCTTGGCCAGCTGATTTCAATGGATGGCAACATTATGAAAGAACTCAACAGACGTATTAAACTTGGCTGGAGTGCATTTGGAAGAAACAGTTTTATCCTGAAGGGGAAATTGCCTTTATGTCTAAAAAGAAAAGTCTTCAACCAGTGTGTATTGCCAGTCCTCTCTTATGGATCAGAGACATGGAGTCTAACAGTTGGAGCAATACGAAAGTTACAGACAACGCAAAGGAGCATGGAGAGGTGCATGCTTGGAATAACTAGGAGAGATCGAAAAAGAAACACTTGGGTGAGAGAGCAAACTAGAGTAGAGGACATCATTGTTAAAGTAAAAGGACTGAAATGGCGATGGGCTGGGCATATTGCAAGAAGAACTGATCAACGATGGACAACAGAAATTCTGAACTGGATTCCAAGAGACCACCGAAGACCTAGAAAACGTCCTCAAACTAGATGGGTGGATGAAATAAGAAAAGAGGTTGGGGTGACGTGGAAACGAATGGCCCAGGATAGACTTGTGTGGAAAGCATTTGGAGAGACCTTCATCCAGCAGTGGATAGATAATGGTTGAATATGGTGATGATATATATATATATGTAAACAGGAAAATTTTATAAGACTGAAAAGAAATATTATGTATGAAAATTATATACAACACGCAAAATTTTGAAGGCACTAGGTAAAACGGAATTAAAAACTTGATATAAACAGTTTCTTGATGATCGCCAAGCTGGAACCAAAATGTGCAAACAAACTAAAGCGTAGTAAAGTTGTTAGCTTCCTTTCTACATCTGAAGCGTTTTCATAAAAATAATTAGTTTAAAAATTAAAGTATTAAATGGATATTAATCATTTAGCAAAAAATAGAGTAATTCTTGAGATTGGTGACAACAGGTCCCTTTAAATCTGGAAAGCTAAACCGACAGAAGTTCAGTAAAAATCGCACTGCGAGTTTAAAAATCATCCGATTTTAATACGACTGTTCTTAAAATATTAACAAACAAATAAGCTTTCGCTGTAAATTATATAACAATAGATTTTTTTGAAATTTTAAGACTCCTATGGCCCCTTAAATTATGAACAAATTATGTTGACACAATTTTCACTATACTTTTTTTTTCTACAACACAGTACAAGTTTCATTTAGACAAATACAGAGTTCCAAATACAATAAATGGTTTTTCTTTGTATATTCAATTTTACAAATTGATATCTACCTGGAAAGCTCTAGGCATCGGCACCCATATGCGGGGGGGGGGGGCAGAGGTAGCCCTTCAAAAATTTTGATTGCCCGATTCTGCTATGCATTTTCAAATGTTTTACAGTCAAATTTTAAAATAAGATATTTTTAGCTCATTAATAATTGTTAAGCAGCATAATTTATTTTTGTGCTATTTTAGTATCTTATACATTCACTAATATGTTTGGCAACCTGAAAAAAGAGGTAGTGATTTTTCTCTAACCCCCTCTCCTCCAGAAATACTCATAT
>QLNU02011856.1:4968-19025 GCA_006491805.2 Dysdera silvatica | reverse complement strand
TTTTTAAATATATAATTTCTACGCAGGGTGTGGTAAAAATACCAGTTATTGTAAATTATTTATAATTCTTCGCACTTATTGTTGATGATTCTTCCAGCCAAATTGCTATTCGTTTTTTGTTTTTTTTTTCCAAACGTAATAGGATTTGCGGGCAGTAATAATAAAACTTTTAGTGGGAACAATAATAATAGTCTATTGTCTGAGATTGCAGCACTGCCTTCATCTGTCATCCTTCCCAATTCCGTTTCTTTGCCTAACTTCTCTCTCTCTCTCTCTCTCTCTCTCTCTCTCTCTCTCTCTCTATCTATCTGTCTCTCGCTCTCTACGTTATTTCTCGTTAAAATTGACAAAATCCATTGTTACAGCTATTTCGTAAGTTTCCAATTCCCCTTCAACTTGTTTTACACTGTTAAGTTTTGTAAGTGTCATGCTACTTGTACTAATGAGATGTAATAGGAATGCAAGATGATGTAAGTCAGGATATTACTGAGTTTGGTGACAAAGAGAGAGAGACGTTTGTATTTTTGCTGACAACAACAATTGAAGTTTCGTGGACAAGTATACTATATTCTTTTTATTCATAATAACGAGCGGATTTCTCTTAAGAACGGTAGTCCTTTTCAATAATAAGTGCGATCGAATACTTTGGCGACAATGATCGAATTTTTGTTGGCGATGATGGTAAAATTCGAATCACGGCGCTCCATAGTGATCAAAGTGAAACAGCAGTACTCAGTCACGTTAATGACCAATTCAGACTATAGCAATCAAACACTTATTGTCAATGACAATAAAAATTGCTTCTTTAGACTTAGTAGCTTTAATTTTCACATTCACGGTATTAATAAAAATTCACAATAACATTAATCAAAATTCACAGTAATATTAATCAAAATTCACAATAATGATAATCAAAATTCTCAACAATGTTTATCAAAATTCACAATAATATTAATCAAAATTCACAATAATGATAATCAAAATTCACAATAATGATAATCAAAATTCTCAACAATATTTATCAAAATCCACAATAATATTAATTAAAATTCACAATAGTGTTAATCTTTAATTCACAATGGTATTAAACAGAATTCACAATAGTATTGATCAAAATTCACAATGGTATTGATCACAATTCACAATAACATTAATCGAACTTCACAATAATATTAATCAAAATTCACAATAATGTTAATCAAAATTCACAATAATATTTATCAAAATTCACAATAATATTTATCAAAATTCACAATAATATTAATTAAAATTCACAATAGTGTTGATCGAAATTCACAACAATTAAGCAAAATTCACAATAATATTAATCAAAATTCACAATAATATTAATCAAAATTCACAATAATATTAATTAAAATCTAGAACATAAATACAGTAAAATAAGAAGGGGATTAGGAACCATGATAGCTATTATTCAATCGTCATACTTTCACCACCGATGAAGGTTTCTCCTCAAGTTTCCTCCATCCATATTTGTCGCCACGTCACATCAACTTATTTTCTTATCTCATCATTTTATCCAAAATCAGTTTATTAAAATTCCTAGCTCTAGGTACTTTCCCTCCCAACTGTGCCAAAAACGAGTAAAAGAACAATCGAATAACGTAAGTTGAAAGTGCAGTAATTAATTTGTTATGAAAAAAGTAAATTTTATCCTTTTTTTTCTTTTATACCTCCCTCCCTCTCTCTCAGTGATGTGGCTAATTTTTTGGGCCCCTTAGGCAGGAAATCATTTTGAAATTCTGTTTTTATTAAACTAGGAGAGACTTAGATTAAACTAGACCCTAGACCTTGCTTTCTTTTGCTATACGGTATTATTTCCCCTGCTGTCCCCCATTGTAGGCCTTTCAAAATTCGCAACCAGTGCCTGTAGGGTGAACGGTATCAATTTATTCCTCTTGTGCCAATTTTAGCTAATAGTCTTTACTTGATCTTCGACGATATTTTGCAATTTAGTTCAAATTTTCAGTTCTCATTCATCCTTCTTGGAAGTTACCCATCGTCATTTCAATCTTTTTCTTTTAGCAACGATGTTTTCGACCCATGTTTGCTTTTTTTTCATTCAGAGACCCCTTTTCTGATTCTTCCTAACCATCCAAACACATGAATACAGTTCTCTCTGCTCTTCTTTGATTTTTCGATTTTTATGTTGTTTGTTTCGTTAGATTCTAGTCAATAGTGTTCTATTCGCATAAGGTTATTTTTGCATGTTCCTTTCCGATTCTGCGTTGACTTACCACTCGTGCTTCATCATTGGCGTACGTGGGGTGTTGATGGAGATTTTAACCCCCACATTGCAATGAAAATTTGTATATTTTACACAGGAATAGGTGAGTTGTAGCTTTGCAACCCCCATTGAGCCTAACACCCCCCCTTACGAACTTTCTGCTTACGCCTATGTGCTTTATTTTATCTTACTTCTGTGCCCAAACTCAGTTATTGTTTGCTAAGAAGCTTTATTGATGTTTCGGCTACTTCGCTTCGGTTTTACTTGTTTTGAATTTAAAAACAAGCGATTAATAATTATGGCATGCATTTAATTTTTTTACTACTTAATTTTCACAAAATGTTAGCTTACGCTAATTCTTTATTTCCATTGAATATTAATTTTCATGAATTCTGAATTTTCATTAAATCTTTGATATTGTTAATTGCCAATAATTATTTGATATCCCAAGTTTTCATTAATAGTTCATGTTCTTAATTTTCATTAATTGCTTGGTATTCTAAATTTTCATTGTTTGGTATCCTAAATTTTCATTAATAGTTAACGTTCTTAATTTTCATTAATTGTTTGATATCTTAAATTTTCATTAATAGTTAATGTTTTAAATTTTCATTAATAGTTAATGTTCTAAATTTCCATTAATAGTTAATGTTTCAAATTTTCATTAATATTTAATGTTCTTGATTTGTATTAAATAATGTTCTTACCTCGTTAATGTTCTTAACTTTCATTAATAGTCAACGTTCTTTATTTTAATAGTTAATATTCTTAATTTTCGTTAATGGTTACTGTTTTTAATTTTTACTAATTAGTGGATATTCTTAGTTTTTTATTAATTAGTCGGTATTCTTAGTTTTTATTAATTAGTCGTTATTCTTAATTTTCATGAATATCTAACGTGTTTTTTATTTATTCGTTGATATTCTAATTTTTTATTGATTTTTTATGCTTTTGTTTTTGATTAATCAACTGATATTCTTAATTTTCATTATTTCTTGCTGTACTTAGATGATGCCAATTTTATTAGCCACATCTAAAACATCGTAGTCTGGGGCATTACGTTCTTAATTTATCAACTCTTAATATTTTATTTATTTTTCATTAACTAATATTCTTAATTTATCAATTTTAATATTTTCGTTCATTTTTTAGATATTATGTTTTTGGTTTTTCAACGTGCGCTTTTAACGCAGCTGAATAAGTTGAGAGAAAAAAAAAGCAAGCAAATAAGCTTAAGGCGAGGTTTTCTGGGTTGCTTTGAGTTTACGGAAGTTAGACAATTAGACTTCGAAACGTGGGCCGGCTTCACCCAACTTAATGTTCTTGAAATTCAATTTGAAAATGACAGAGTCAAGGAACTGTATTTGTATTTCTTTCTGTGTACTTTTCTTTTTTTTTATTTCTTTCCTTCTTACTGAAGTTCTTAAAATGGTTCTAAAAGTTTTGAATATTCGCAGAAAATACGAAGAATTTTTTTTCCTAATTTCACCATTGGTAGAGCTTGCCTTGTAGTTTAGAGGGACCGCCACGTTTTTTGCTATGATGAGCAAAGTTACCCAACTCCCCAGTTACGTCAATAAATTTCATAAAAATTCTAAATATTCTCATATTTCTGTTACTCCCACACGTTTATCAGGCAAAGCTGTGCACAAAGAAGGACTTTTCGAGGGATTAAAAGAAAACATCCAAACAATATTACCAGTTGCAAACAGTGACAGATTAAGGACCTTGTGGGCCCCAGAAAAGAGAATCGAGGCCTCGAAAGAGAGAATGGGGGCCCCCCCGAAAGAATGTGGCCGGGCCCCGCGATATTCAGACAATAAACCACGAGTTTTCTCTGAAGTTTATGATCCATAATATTCAAGTTTATTAATAATGCAGAATAGACATTTGTAAATAAACAAGATACAATTTACAAGATATATATTTTACAATATACATTTGTAAATAAACAAGATACAATTTACAAGATATATATTTTACAATATACATTTGTAAATAAACAAGATACAATTTACAAGATATATATTTTACAATATACATTTGTAAATAAACAAGATACAATTTACAAGATATATATTTTACAAGATACATTTGTAAATAAACAAGAAAAAAACTCTTAAATTTAAAAAAAATCGGACCCCATCAAAGTCTCTCAGGAGGGCCCCAAAATCGTTGGTCCCTAGGGCCGGGCCTACTTAGCCTATACGTAAATTCGGCACTGACTGTAAAATAAAATTCCTTATGCGAGAAATTTTTGTTTTTAACAAACCCCCTCTTTTATCACCCTGTGTATGATCCTGTGACTAAGATATTGTGTACGTTAAATAATTTTTCCCCATCACCAAATGATAGGAAGAATCACATTCAGTGACTCATTTAATGAATGAATGAATGAATTTGCCCAACATTTAACAATGGGAAAAATTATTCAAAGACCGATTGAGAATACATTTATTTTCAATAGCCAGCAGCGGTTTGTTTAACTGTGGTGTCTGTCTCTTGGATATGTAGTTATATCTTGATATACGGTTACCATTGTAACAGGAAACGACCACTTTCATCTTCGACCGTTTATTATAAAGCCCTACTGTATTTAAGTGAAATGGGCATACAAATAAAAGATGAACTTACGTATATGGTATCGGATAAATGTAATTTGAATTGCTGAACTTCATTAATAAAATCTGCTAATGTAAGAAAGATAAAATATAATAAATAAACTGTACACAAGTGGTGTTGCAACCCTCCATTGCGATGTAATTTTGCATATATGCATATGAATATATGAAGTTGTAACTTTGTAATCCCCCACTCCTTCAATTGAGCCTGTAACCCAGAGCCGTGCTTAGTGGGTGCGAGCCGGGCGGCCGCTAAAATTTAGGGCCGCCAAAAATGCATTGCACGTACCAGAAAATCAGCTTTGTTTTGTCAAAGTGTTTTTCAGGGCCGCTAACACCGTAAGCCCAGCCCTGCTGTAACCCTTATGAACTTTCTGTTTAAGTCTATGAGACAATCTAATCACATTATGAATCACAAACCATTTATTGTTTTTCCAGAAGACGGTGACGAAAAGTTCACCTGTTGGCATATTTAACATTGACGCTTTTGCTCAGGGAAATCCCAAGAGATCAACGAAAATAGAGGAATAATTGAAATTAGAAAATAGGTTGGAACGTTGTGGAAACGGATTGTCCAGAACGGAGACTGGAAATATAGAAGGACCTGCATTCAGCAAGGAATACATAAAGGGTTTTACGATTTCCACCTCCAGCTCTCCAGCTCAAATTCTACATTGCTAAAAATTTGCCATTAGCTTCTGACAGGTCGTCTACAATGCAAGATTCGGGCAATTGCGGACAGACAAGCAAGCATAGGCGTAGAGTTATATGGGCCCGTGGGAGACTCCCCCCCAATAATTTGAAATAATTTGCAATGTTTCATATATTGCAATGTATAAATGCCCATAATATGTGTTTGAGCCCCCAATAATTTTGAAAACTCTACGGTGATGCAAGCAAGTGTGATGGGCAGGGGCGTAACGTTTCAAAAACTATTGGAGGGAGGGAGGGGCTCAAGTAGTTTTGTAAATAAGGCGTGATTCAGCCTTAAAAAGAAAAACGCGCCTGACTATTCAATCGGGGAGCTAGAGCCCTCCTTTCCCATAGCACTGTTTTGGTATCTAGAGGTATACAGAAGAAGTCGCCCAAGGATTTGTGAAATTTTATTTTTACAAAATTTTGTCTATGAGAAGCACGATCGGGCGTATCCCGAAAATGGTGAAACTTGTTTTCACGGGACACTCTGGCATACGCAGGAAGTATTGATGAAGTCATAACACTGGCGTAAGCAGGGGAGGGGTTTATGGAGTTGTAACCCCCCATTGCGATGAAATTTTGTAGCTACATATGAATATATGGAGTTGTACCTCTGTAACCCCCCATTTTAATCCTGTAATCCCCTTTACGAACTTTCTGCGTACACCAATCGATCATAATTCTCCAATTGCGAGGCAATTTTGTATACATATACATATTAATATATGGAGTTCTAGCTCTGTAACCCCACCCCCCTTTATAAGCCTGTAACCATTGGCGTGCGCAGAAAATTCACAAGGGGGTGCTTGCTGGCTTATTAACTAGTTACATGTTACAAGGGACGTTATAAAGCTATAACTGCATATATTCATAAGGGACATAGGCAAACGTAGAAAGTTCGTAAAGGGGGTTACAGAGCTACAACTCACATATTCCTATTTAAATATAAAAAAATTTATTCCAATGGGGTGGGGAGTTACAACTCCCATCAACACCCCTGCGTACTCCAATGATAAGGGATCATTCACAAAGGACATCCTTATGAATTTGGCACTTTTAACCCCCCCCCTCTTGTCCGAGCTCGTCTGATTTCACTCAACCCCCCCCCCCGTGGCAGACGACTACCCCCCATATATACACGTTCTTCAAAATTTCAAAAAAATTGTCCAACATCTCGAAATTACGTAATTTTTTTTTTATATTCATCATCTTGTACTAAACTTTTCAAAGTGTAGGTGTGTTACATTTGCCCATGGGCAAATGTAACTGACCCACACCACTTGCGCAATAAAAAAAAATCTTTTTAAGACGAAGCGTTTCCACTCATCCGTGCCTGTAAAGTTTCAAGGAGGGAGCAAAACCACAGCAAAACCTGTGAAAATCCATGGGCCAGAAAGGGTCAAATGCCCCTTTGACCCCACTTCTCCTGGTGCCAATGTCCACCGCGACCCCGTTAGACATTCCGGCTGATTATTCCCAGGCGTCTGATGGGAATCAGATACAGTCACTCATCTCCTTTAGCTTCCTGTTGTTTCCCCTCAAAACGATCAGAAAAGCAGAGGCGGATTAAGCCTATTGGGAGCCCCTGGCAGTAACAATTTTGAGGCCCTGAGACACAAGCCCCCAAAATAACAAAATTGGTGTAAAAAACTGAGGATTTTTTCGAAAAGATTTCAGTATTAGATTTTTAGTGAGTTGTATTATATGTTGTGACATCTTAACCAGAAGATTCGGTAGAGTAGTTATCCAAGCATGAGGCGTTTAGATGCTTTTTTTGTATTTATTTACACTCGCAACTATGTATACACTTAAAATGCTACGAAACTAACGATATATGTCGAAGACAAGAATACAAAAATGTTTCCACAGAGGGACTTCGATCCGCTCTTTAACCAAACAGAAAACAGAGGGACTATTTACCGCTCTGTACTGATAAAGTATCTTAGTCGCATGGCGAGCCAAGATTAAATAATACCGCTCCCATGGCGTGAAGCAGGATTCCGCAAATTCAGCCTCAGGGCGAGGTCTCGAAACACACTAAAATTTTGCACGTTTTAGAGTTTTGTCCAAATTTTGGTGGGAAGAGTTACACGGAAAGTAGAACTGTTATTGGTTGAAAAAGTTTGCGCAAGCGCATAGAAATGAATTGTAGGTGCAGTTTGGAGATGCTGAACATCATTCTGCAAGTGGTAATAAAGGAGCTAAGTGTGACGACAAATCTCAAATCCAGGCCGTTTGCGTTGTCAAACTTAGGAATTTTACAACTTCTGTAGTGTCAAAAGTTGCCTTTAAATGGCGATTTATGCTTCTGGGGAAAAAAAAAAAAAAGGCGCACATGGCGTTCGATGTATGGTCCGCAGTTGATCTTTGAACTGTTGCAGAGGAAATCTTGAAATTTTAGTAAAATGGTGAAAGATTTTGAGAGAAGGAGTCACATAGGCAGATGTTTCTATTAATTCGAAAAGAAGAGAGGTATTCCGAACTAATCTTCGAGGAAAAGTATACAAATTTAGTTTTTTAATTTAAGGTGCAGCATTAGACGCTACAATGCATGTATGGCTTAATGTAGTAACCCCATTCTGTCCTGCTTTATCCGCTTAGGCCTGACCCCCTTTCCCCCCTAAAGCAAGGACGTTCTTTGTGAGTGGTCCTTATGCAGCCTATATATACAAAATATCATCTCAATGTAGGTTGACCAACTCTCTAGCAGTGGAGTAAGCAGAAAGTTCACAAAGGGTAAGGGTTATAGGCTTAATGGGAGGGGTTACAGAGCTACAACTCATATATTCCTATGTTAAATATACAAAATTTCACTGCCACGGGGGATTACAACCCCAACCCCCTTTGGCTACGTCTCTGCTCTCCAGTATTTCTCGGATTCTCTCATATTTTAGCTACTTTTTTCAGATTCTTCCGGCTCCCATGTTAACATTCCATTTCTCTAGTATAATCATATTTCAATAGCCGTAAAAATTACTAAATTTGAATTATATATTATTAAATTAAATTTTTGTAAGGTATATTTATCTAAATTTAAATTATATATTATTAGAGGCACTCATCAATGAAGTTCTGCAATGAACAAATGCATATGGGCTAGAACTGTTTGTTTGTTTGTTTGGATTTTTTATGGCGCAAGAGCATCTGGGCTATACTGCGCCACGGGCTAGAACTGTGAAACATGTAAATTTAGAACTACTCTATTACGACGTAGCTCTACACGGAATAAATGAAGAAAGTAATAAATTAAGAAAGTAAAACAAATATTTTAGGCGTAGTATTATAATTTATTCAACAAAAATTAATGTACTTTTCGGACGGAACTTGTCAATCTTAAATTAATGGGCGACAGTTGGCCATTCTCTCGCAATGGGGAAATATATGACCCCCATCAATCTCCCCCTGTGTACGTCAGTGCTTGCATTCGCCCCCTGTAAGCTTTCTGCGTACGCTAATATCACAGCATGGGCGCCCATATGGGGGGCAGGGAGGGGCTCGGGTCCCCCCTTAGCCGTTCAAAAATTTGATTTCCCTGAACCTGCTATGCATTTACTTTCAAAAGTTTTACAGTCACATTTTAAAATAAGGTACTTTTTAGCTCATTACTAATTGTCAAGCAGTATCAATTATTTTTGTAGCGTTTTGGTATCTTGTACATTCACTAAAATTCTCGATAGCTATGAGAAGGAGGTAATAATTTTTCTCAGCCCCGGAAGTACTCGTTAATTTTTCATAGCCCCCTCCCCACCTCCAGAAATACTCGTATGGACGCCCATGTATTACAGAACAACCTTTCTAACACCAGATCAAATAAAAAGTATGAAATTAAAGCAGTATTTTTCAAGACCAATCCCAGTGAAGATCTCCATAAATATTAAGGGATTTTCTAATCTGAAGAGCCTTTTATTATCAGAAGTGTGTAAGAAGCGTAATTGTGATGTACTTCTAATCCAAGGAAATACATGGATGGCGAAACACAATGGCAGGAATAAAGTTAGGTGTGGACACTTCATTGGTTCACTCACGCCCTGTTTGAGGAAAACCGTTAAACCGGAAACGGGCGAAGGTCGCATCATTAAAATCAACAAACGAGTCAATAAAAAAGTATTGCAATGATGACAGAAAAAGAAAATTTTTCTGCAGAGAAGAAAATGGAAACCACACGCAGAAATTGAATAATGGGTTCTACAAGTCCGAACCCGGTGCTATGGTCATCAGAATCGCGAATTTGATACAGATGCATTTTGACCTACTGACGCATTGCGCAAGCTTCGGAAAATCCTGCAATTTTGTGGTTTGGAGGACCAGCTAACGAACCATTGAATGGAACTAAGATGGATGCTGAGTGAGTCAGTCATTCATGGACTGAGGTCTTGCCTTCCGTGACGCTGTTTCCTGTAACGACCAATATTTAATTTTTTGCGTATTTCTTTCGGTTCAGGAGAGGAAGTCTTTTCTGTGAGACTTCCTGCGTCCCCTTCGTGACTCCACCTTCTTTTATTTCAATCATTATTGTGAACAAACAACACCCCTGTAGATCTCACAATTTTTTCTTCACTTCCCTTACTTGTGAAAAGTTTTCCAAATGCTGAAATTGCTATATCACGTAATTGCATTGTAAATAAGATTGACGCACGCGGGCATGTATATTGGTAGCACTGGCATACGTTGGGAAGGTGGGGGGAGTGATGGGAGTCCTACCCCCCTTTATGAAATTTCTGCGTACGCTAATGAGTGGTGAGAGTATATATGGAAAAATGGGGTTGTCGCCTGAAGCATAGTCGTATGACTATCACTAGAAACCAAAGAACAAAGGAGAAATTCGAATTTTTATTGAACCTAATACCAGGGCTTACTTTAGCAATAGGAAAACCTAGGGGTCACTATACGACTGAAGAGGTTTGCATACAGATTTCTATATACTACTTTACTACAGTCTTTGATTTTACCATGTTTGGCGCAGTATAGCCCAGATGCTCTTGCGCCATAAAAAAGCCAAACAACCAACCATCTATATACTACTGGCTTCGTCCGTTTCACGGGGTCCTAAACTCGCTGATGGTTGAACCCCCAAAATCAACCATGGGTGCCCATATGGGGACAGGAGGCGTGTGCCTCCTAGCCACAGGCGTACGCAGAAAGTTCATAAGGGGGGTTATAGGCTCAATGGAGGTGGGGTGGGTTGCAAAGCTGCAACTCGCATGTTCCTATGTTAAATATACAACATTTCATCGCAATGGGGGTTACAACCCCCATCAACACCTCCCTGCGTAAGCCAATGACCCTAGCCGTTGTTTAAAAGTTGGCCGATTCTACTATGCATTTACTTTCAAAAGTTTTAGTCACATTTTAAAATAAAATACTTTTTTGCTCATTACTAATTGTCAAGCAGTACCTTTTTTTGGCAGTAATTCAGTATCTTGTATATTTACTAAAATGTTTAACAGCCTTGAAGGGGGTAATGACTTTAATTAGTCCCCCTAAGCGTACTCATATAGACGCCACTGAAAATAACCCTTGTCATAAATAACCGAATAATTTGCCAGGTCTCTTCACGTGTCGTAACCTCACTGGCGTAAGCAGAAGGTGTTGATGGGGGGTTGTAACCCATCATTGCAGTGAAATTTAGTATAGGCTACTTACATATGAATATATAGAGTTGTAGCTCTGTAACTCCCTCATTGAGACTATAACACTCCCTCATGAACTTTCTGCTCATGCCTAGGCGTAATCTTCTTTGTACATCCTGCAGATATCTAATATTTTTATATATATATTATATATAAAAATACTGATAAAATATATTTATGAACTATTAAGGAATTCTATGTTCTCCCTGTGATTTCAGGAACCCTCTCATGGGCCCCCCCCGAAAGGGGTGCAAGGGGGTGCATTTTCACCCCCTTAACTCATGAAAAAAGGGGGAAAAGAGGACTGAATCCACAAGAAACTATAGTCCAACAACATTATTCAATTGGAATTTTTCCTGGATGTACCCCATTGCATATAATTCTGGGGGGCCATGGACCCTCTCCTGTAGGGGGCATGGACCCCTAGAATTTTATGGGGTCCATGGACCCTTTCCTGTAGCTTCCAGAACCCCATGTAAAAATCTTATAGCTACTGCTTAGAGTTAACTCTTCGCATCTCTTTTTACTTTTATTTTCAACACATCACTGATCTTTAGTTCACACCACACCACACGACACCGATTTGCTCGCACCAATGTTCACAAAGACATTGGGCCCAACACTTTTGTTACAAGTGAAAATGCATGTCTGATTAAAATGCAGACGAAAAGAAAAATAAATAGATAAAAGGAAGTCTGAGAGTTTCAATTGATACTTTTTTTTCAAGAAGAAACCCTTAATTAACTTCAGATTACTTTCAGAATCATCTTTCTTCATAACTAGCATATAAGTAGCCCTTTTGACTTCATTTGTAGGGCGATTCTAGAATCCTGCAAAATTCGATATATTATGATAAGTTGGGGTTTTCTATCAAAAGGCATATTTTGCTTTTTTTTAAAGATTAGTTAATTAAGAGTTTAAAACGAACCCTGTGACTATCTTTACTAGTATATGTTGTTCCTGTCCATGTTTATAGGATATTGTACTTGCCCCCCCCTCCTCCCATGTAAACACTGACCTACGCAGGATGGTGTCTGTTAGATATTAAAGTATTAGAATTAGACTGAAAAAGTATACATTCTACAAACCGCCATCTTACCCTTTTTTATTGTTATTACTCCAAAAAAAAGAAAAAAAGGAAAACACAGAATCATATACAGTTGTTGCCAAAACTGGTCACTAAAGTATTAGATGTAATCTATTTCTTGAGTTCTTTCTACTTAATCTCGTTCCCAACATCCTCCCCACCCTGGTCAACCTCGAGGGGGATGACCAGAGATACCGGGCGGGTTACCTTTGACCATTAACTCTCAGCTCGCAGGATCTTATCTTCCCGTCGCGTCCGTGATGTAGGTTTATCACTCTGGCTTTCTTCCACATATGTCGTGGTCGGACGTCTTCTTGTAAGAGCACGATATCGCCAACTCGGACGTTAAGGGGACTGTCTTGGTTTCGAACTTGATGGAAAGATCGTAGTTGCAGTAGATATTCCTTTGACCATTTTTTCCAAAAACAGTCAAGTAAGTCCTGCTGCTTCTTGTAGATTTTCTTAAACCTTGTGTCATTATTCGGACTGGATGGAATAGCAGTTAGTTTTCGTCCTGTCAAGAAATGAGCTGGTGTTAAGGCTGCGGAACTGTCGTCTTTTCCCTCTTCGTAGACTAATAGTCGGCTGTTCAGAGCGGCTTCTATTCCAATGAGGACAGTAGACAGACTTTCCTCGTCTAGAAGTGACCGTCCGAGTACCTTTCGCAGACATTGTTTGATAATTCCTATTAGGCGTTCCCACCAGCCTCCCCACCAAGCCGCTCGTGGGGCGATAAATTTCCAAGCTATACCATTTTGGGCATAATAGTGTTGAGTTTTCGATGATGACAGAGCTTGCCATAACAGGATCAGTTCCTTATTTGCTGCATGAAAGGTGGTAGCATTGTCCGTGTATATTGTGTGTGGCAGTCCTCTTCGGCCAACAAATCGCTGTAGTGACAAGAGAAATTTGTCGGTGGTAAGATCCGACACGAGTTCAATGTGCAATGCGCGTGTTGTTGCGCAGGTAAATAATGCTATGTAGGCTGTGTCCCTTGGTTTCAAACAGCGGATATTCACAGGTCCAGCAAAATCAATTCCTGTGGTAGTAAATGGAGCAGACGGCATAACTCGTTCAGACGGTAAAGGAGCTTCGATTTGTTTTCCACATTTCGCTTTGGACAGCTTGCAAGGTAGGCATTTGTGAAGAACTTGCTTTATAGCTTGACGTCCTCTTAAAATCCAGAAGGTAGAGCGTAACTCAGAGAGGACTATACGTACACCTAGATAATGGAGACGTATGTGGGTATGGTGGATCAAAAGATGGACAAAAGAGTGGTTTCCATCCAGTAGTAAGGGGTGTTGAGTATCCGAAGGAATGTCAGAAAATTGTAGTCTTCCTCCAAGGCGCAAGTAATCATCTTTGAGAAAAGGATTGAAACAGGAAATTTTGGATTGTTTAGGCAAAGGGCATCCCCCTTTTAAGGCCTCTATTTCAGCTGGGAAGCATTGGTGCTGTACAGTTTGGATCCAATAGTCTTTAGCTTTCTCTATTTCGCCACAATTCAGTTCATGAGTAATACGTGGTTGAGACCCACAATTGTTCACAAAACGTAGAATCCAGGCAGTCACACGAAGAAGTCTTGTGTAAGAACTGTAACGAGATATATCTATGATTGGTTCTGTAGTTGCAACGTAGAAGATTGCGACTCGGTTTTTCGTGATTCAACTTCAACTTCGACAGACGGCTGTATATGGCATGACAAATCTTTGGTAGGCCAAATTTCTGGATCATGTTTCAGCCATTTAGGGCCGTGCCACCAGGATTCCGAAGAC
>QLNU02011850.1:33239-43533 GCA_006491805.2 Dysdera silvatica | reverse complement strand
ACAGTGGTAACATACCAAACCAATGGGATTCTGCAACAGTAATTCTTTTGCATAAAAAAGGTGATAAAGAGGATTTGAAAAATTACCGACCAATTAGCTTGTTACCTGCTATTTATAAAATCTTCACAAAAGTGCTAACACATCGCCTGCAGAAAAAATTAGATGCAGCTCAACCAAGAGAACAAGCTGGATTTCGAAGTGGATTCAGTACAGTGGACCATATTCAAGTATTAAGAGAATTAATTGAAAGAACACATGAATATGAACTTCCATTGTGTGTTGCATTTATTGACTATGAGAAGGCCTTTGACTCTATAAAAACATCAGCAGTCATCAACTCTTTAAGATCAACAGACATTGAGGATGTGTACATTGACATGGTGAAACGTGTGTATAAAAATGCAAGTGCAAAATTTCGGTTACATAAAGATACCAAAACTATCAAACTTGGCAAAGGGGTGAGGCAGGGAGATACCATTTCTCCAAAACTTTTTACTTCAGCTTTACAGATGATTTTTCAGCTGATAAATTGGAATAACAAGGGAATAAAAATAAATGGTGAATATTT
Organism: Dysdera silvatica; assembly: GCA_006491805.2. NCBI lineage: Eukaryota > Metazoa > Arthropoda > Arachnida > Araneae > Dysderidae > Dysdera > Dysdera silvatica. The sequence continues at coordinate 42,965 of QLNU02011850.1, read as the reverse complement.
AAATCATCTGCGGTTTGCTGATGACATTGTTATTTTTTCAACGAACCCATCAGAACTCCAAGACATGGTACAGGAGCTCTCAACTAGAAGTAAAGAAGTTGGACTCAAGATGAACCTACAAAAAACTAAGATCATGTTCAATAATTTCGTAGAGGAAACAAAAATACAAGTTGACAACATTGAGCTAGAAATTGCTGATTCATATATTTACCTTGGCCAGCTGATTTCAATGGATGGCAACATTATGAAAGAACTCAACAGACGTATTAAACTTGGCTGGAGTGCATTTGGAAGAAACAGTTTTATCCTGAAGGGGAAATTGCCTTTGTGTCTAAAAAGAAAGGTCTTCAACCAGTGTGTATTGCCAGTCCTCTCTTATGGATCAGAGACATGGAGTCTAACAGTTGGAGCAATACGAAAGTTACAGACAACGCAAAGGAGCATGGAGAGGTGCATGCTTGGAATAACTAGGAGAGATCGAAAAAGAAACACTTGGGTGAGAGAGCAAACTAGAGTAGAGGACATCATTGTTAAAGTAAAAGGGCTGAAATGGCGATGGGCTGGGCATATTGCAAGAAGAACTGATCAACGATGGACAACAGAAATTCTGAACTGGATTCCAAGAGACCACCGAAGACCTAGAAAACGTCCTCAAACTAGATGGGTGGATGAAATAAGAAAACAGGTTGGGGTGACGTGGAAGCGAATTGCTCAGGATAGACTTGTGTGGAAAGCATTTGGAGAGACCTTCATCCAGCAGTGGATAGATAATGGTTGAATATGATGATGATGATGATATATATATATATATATATAGGGCCTCTTACAACAATTGAGATTGTTCTCAGTATTAATAAAGAGACCCTTCTAAATTACTAAAATATTTTAAAACTAATTATATTCTGGGTTTATACTATTTTTAACTAATTTTTGATCAATATTACTTCATTCAGTATTGATCACTGATCTTAATTGTTGTAGTCAGAAAAAGCAAACCAATAACAGGGATTTTGTGCGGTCCCTGATGAAGAACAAAATTCTTGGTATTGTTTAATCTTCTACTCCTCTTCACCTTTTACTATTACATGTCAATTTTTATTCTGAGATGTTTCTACTACTTAAATTTACTTGGTTTATTACCTTGTATGATATTACTTTACAACTTTAACTTTGTCGAAGTTAATATACATTTAAATATGTGTATTCATGTATATTACATTAGAAGGTACTACATGTCACAATCATACTACAATTTTGCTATATATATATATCGGAACTGATATGGTACTACATTTTGTCAGACAAAGATAATATGTGGAGACAACAAGCAAAATAAAAATATGCAATAAATGCTTACCCAGTCTTTATTTTTTGAATATAAGTTCGATTCTTTTAGACTTGCAAACTTGTCGATGATGTGAAAAAATGGTTGAGTTTCTATTAACTCTTTTAATAGTTCCTTTTCAATTGCAATTTTTGACAAGTTTCTAAGTCTGTCTTCTAACATTGTATTACGCAGACTGGTTTTGATTCTGTTTAAGCAAGAAAAACTCCGTTCTACGGAAACACTAGTTGACGGAATAGTCAATATTAAGCAATGAAGTTTATAAGCTTCTTTAAAAATATATTTGTTTTCTGTTAAAATTTCCATGAATGTTTGTAATTCCATATCTCTATACTGCTTATCCAGATATATGTGTTTTAATTCATATTTCAATCTTTGGAAGTCAGTAAATATATTGGGGTAGTACACATTTAAATTATTTATTGTTTTTGTAAGAAATTTATTGGAATACTCTACAAATTTTTAAGTATCCATTAATGTAATAAAATGAAGCTTTTTCATATCTTGAAAACGTGTGGTAATCTGTAATGAAATGTATCTAATATTTCATAAAATATGAATTTTATATTTTGCAAGAACTTTATTTTGTGTGAGCGTCACTTTTTTTCGTCCCTCACGGTGTTCAATTGGAACTGTTGTTTTCAAAGTCACTAATTCGAAAATTTCCATGAACGGATCCTCATTTCGTTTGCTGTTTAAGACCATTTGCGTATTTTTAATTTGTAAGATGCAAAAATTAATGTCAAATGACGTATTTTGTAGTACACTGAAGAGAACATTCGTAAATGCAAAAATATAGTTAAAAACAACAACCAAAATGAAAATTTGAAGTCGTTAAATATATTTAAATAGCCGACACTCTGCCTAAGCGAAGTTTGATCGGAGGTTGGATCGTTCATAATCTCAGTAAATACTTCTTTTAAAGAATCCCAGTCTTTATTTATAACACTCAACATTTTAAAGTTTGATGTCCATTGCGTAATAACAGAAGCAGGAATTCGTTTTCCGACGACTGTACTGACCACGTGAGTTCGTTTGGCAGAATGACGGAAAAATGCAGGTATGTCGCTTTTAGTTGCAAAAAACTATGCGACACTGTGAAATACTGTTTCAGCTTTGTTGTAGCACTAACTTCAGAGGATGTGCCAAACAGTGAATAAAAACTGCTTGTGGCGCTACTTCTTTAATTTTGGACTAAAGACAATTTAAGTGCCCTGACATTACGCTTGTCCCATCAAAATATTGGCTTATAAGTTTTGATTTATAGTTAAATTTTCGAGACATCTTGATACAAGGTTAAATAATGCTTCGGAAGTCCGATTGGAACTGACGTCATAAAATCCTAAAAATCTATCCACTAATATTCCACCAGCAATAACATACCTAATTATGATACTACATTGAGATTTTTGGACAATATCTGTGGAATCGTCTACTTGTATAGAAAAAAAATGCAATCTTTTATTTCTTTTTCGATATGTTCATCAATATATTGCGAAATGCAGTCAATTATTTCATTCTGAATAGTCTTAGAATTGCCGGCAAACATGGGTGTGATTTTTCTATAGTGCTCATGAATGTCCACAGGGCTTATCGAAATAAAGGTTTCTAACAATTCTTTAAAATTACCATGATTAGTGGAGGTTACATCTTTGTGATGACCATGAAATGCTAATTCTTGCTTCCCCAAGTAAAGAACAGCACGAATAGGCAATTGCATGAAATTTCTATTAAGCTGCACGTTTTCATTGAAGCGTTTAATATATATTGCCTAAAGTATTCTTTTAAAGCATCCTCAATACCACTTAAATTTTTCTTTAGATTTGAAAAACATAATGTACAATCCACATGGTAAAAAAACCTTTATGTTTGTGAAGAGCACGGGTAACGTTACCAAAATCATTCGAAACCACTCTTATTTCACACATTTGATTTAACACCAGTGTTTAAACATGGCATACAAAAAAGTTTATTTAAATAATAACTCCCACACAGCCATTCAAACTCCGAATATCACGAAATCTTAAAATACCAATTATATACTTTGTCCTTTTTTTGCAACTTTACTTACATTTAACACAGGCATGGGCTTTTCCTTACTTAAAAAAATCTTTTATCATCGTTATTCCACATGGAAAATGGGGTTTCTAATAAAATACATACCTGGTCATTTAAGGGAAACGTCATATTGTAAAGGAACCTCTTAAGTTTAACCTAACGAATCAAGTAACGGAAATGTTGTTTTTCTAGGCGGTTTGAGAACTTGCAGCATAGTGCGCATATCTGAACTTTAGACCTTTTAGACACAACAGTAGAACTTTAGACACAGCAGTGTCCCTAGTTTAACGACTGCTCTTCGAGCGGCTCCACATCACGTGACGTTAAACGTAATTCATTGGCGACGTGAAGAAAATAGAAAAGACGTCTTATCCTTCCTAGCAAGCTCCTCGCTATTCTTCTAGTGTGTGTTAAAACGATCATGGTGCGGTACAGTGTAGCATACAATTGCAAGGAAAGGGGGAAAAGAAAGGCGGAATTTACTCATTTCACAGGCTTATTAATGTGTATATATCTTCTGTTCACGTTCTAAAGGATATGATTCCTGTTATCACACATAAACATTTCATTCACACATAAACACACACAAATTTCCAAGAAAGGTTAACCAAAAAGGTTAGCCAAGAAAGGCTTTAACCTAAAACCAGAAAATATGGAAAAAATAAATCCTTAAAGTGTATAAAAAATAATATATAGTAATTATATAAACAATCGACATATTTTAAATATGATATTTTTTTAAATTATTGAAAATATATTTTTGCTTTGTCAGTTGGTTTTAAAATATAGGTATTTATGATATAAAAGCATATTAAAAATTTCAGAACTCTAGTACGCATAGATCCGAAGGTAATCTGCGCGCAATATAGAAAAAGTGATTTTGAGAAAAAGAGCGTTCAAGTTGGAACTTGGTAACATGTAATAGTTATTTTTATTTTATACAATAGTGAAAGAAGTAATTGAAGAATTCTGATACGGGTTGTTTTAAAACACTGCCAAAAATCTATATTATTTTTTAAGCTAATATATAAAAAATCGATTTTTTAAAGATTTAAAGGTCCTGTGTACCCTTAAGAAACAAAAACACAACGAAATTACACGCCTCTACTGTTACCACTCAACGTGCCTTTAAATACTTCAGGGTAATTAAATAATTTTAACAGATATAACACTAAGCTGTTTGTAGTTTGAATCAAAGTTTGATTCAATTCTTCGACTTATTTTTTTTATTTGACCAGTAACACCATCCACGTAGAAAATTTTTTACCTTTAGAAACCTCTGTGGTAGTCAAAAATCTCAATTTTTATTTCTGATCAAGCCATACCTCTGTTTTGGTAATTTTTTACCTTTTTCCCATGCAAAACCTCTCGATTCAGAGGTAAAACCTCTGATCTGGCAATACTATCTGTCATGATGATGCGATAAAAATTTCTCTTCTCTGACAATACTTGATTTCGTTGTAAATAAACCGTCGCCATGGTAACCAGGTTAATGATAATAATAATATTTTATTTCCTTCTATAATACTTACTTCTTGGAACAGTCGTTGTGACAATACATGACCACACAAAGAACCCACCGAGAAGACCACCCAAGTACATATGTATGAAGAATATAATAGGCTTGAGGACCTTAGACTGATTCAATATAACAATTCACCCAAACAATAAATTCGGCCATCAGGCTATTTCCACATATTTCAACACCCCTCACTCTTTACTAAAGATCACGCATATGTAATGCACTTCTTATGTGAGTTGTTTTTATAATTTGTCTTTAATTGATTGGTTTTTTTAATTATCGATAAATTGTTGGACATTACTGACTATCCAGTATCTTTTAAGCTTTTTTTTTAAATTTTACTATATTATTTAACCGCTTTAGTTCATCTGGTATTTCATTTCAATATTTAGGTGCTATGTAATTTATGTTGCATCTTCCCAATTCTGTTCTTATTTTGGGTAATATTAATTCGTTATAGTTTCGATATCTACTTCTTTTTCGTTTAATTGAATTTTTATAAGATCTGTATGTTTATTTCTCTCATCCTTTCAAACATTTTAATTAGTATACAGTACTTATGAATCTGTTCAATTTGCAATATATTAGAATTTATTAAAAAATTCTTTAAGTCTATTCTATTGTCTCTATTAATCAGCTTGATTGATTTATTTTGCAGATTTTTTATAATATTATTGTTAAGAATACCCAAATTTCCCCAAACGCAGTTACAATATACTAGATGGCAATTAATCAGAGAATTATAGAGTTCATTATTTATTTTTGGGGATAGATTTTTACTTATCCGTCTTAGAATTCCTATACCTTTACATATCTTTTTTGTTATTTTGTTTATATGACCATTCCAATTTAACTTATTTGTAAGTTGAACTCCTAAGAAATCAATTTTATCCACTATTTCTATTTTCTTATTATTAACTATTATAGATTTATTAATCATATCGTCATCTATTTTTTTTATTTTTATCTGAAAAAATTAATAATTTTGATTTGTCTGCATTTAACTTCAGTTGATTAATAGCAAACCATTTTTTATATTTTTTTATTTCATTAATACCTGTTTCCATCACCTTATTTAAATCCTTATCAGTAATAATGACACTTGTATCATCAGCAAATAATGTGATGTTTCCTATATCAGACACGTTGAATATATCGTTAACATATAAGGAATACAATAATGGCCCCAAATTGGAGCCCTGAGGTACTCCGTAATTATTAATCAATAACTTAGATTTCGTTCCCTTCACATATACAACTTGTTTTCTATCCTTTAAATAACTGCTCAACAAATTTTTTATTTTCCCCGTTAATTCATAAGTTTCATTTTTTTTAATTAATATTTCTATATTTATTGCATCAAATGCTTTATTCAGATAAAAAAATGCCAATACCCTGTTCCTTGTTTTCTATTGCCTCCTATATTCTTTTTATTGTTCTCAATAGCGCCCCTTCAGTTGATTTGCCCTGTCTAAACACAAATTAGAAATTATCCATTATATCATTATTGTCTATAAAATCCATTATTCTTTTGTAAAGTAATTTTTCAAATACTTTCGCGAAGACGGAGGTTATTGCTATTGGTCTATAGTTTTCTTTTTTATCTTTCTTACATGTAGGAACTAAGCTATTTTCATTTCTTCAGGAATTACTTCTGTATCAATTATTTCATTAAATATCACCAACAGTGGTTTAACCAATACATTAGCACATTCCTTGATTATCCTAGGGTGTATGTCATCATATCCTGCACCTTTTTTATTATTAATCTTGCTTAATTCATTTAATAACTCTAAGTGACTTATTTGACTTACATATATTGATTTACCAATATTATGACACATATATTCATTATACTCATTGTTCATATTGACCTTTCTATCTACTGTATTCTCTTCAATTTCCACAAAAAATTGTTAAAACAATTTGCAATTTCATTATTGGAAGTTACTTTCATGTTATTGTTGATTATCCACTTAATATCATTTTTTTTTTATTCACTCTTCCCAGCAATTTATTAATAAATGTACATTTGTTTTTATTGTCAATGTTTGACAATTTTTTTTCCATGAATCTTTTTTGTTTTATAGAGATCAATTTTCCTCATTATACTATTCCTTAGTTTTTTAAATCTACTCAAATAAATTAACCTTTTGGTTCTTATAAATCTGTTGAATATACCATTCCTTTTCTTTATGCTATTTTTTATTCGATTATTTATCCAACCTTTTTTGTTTATTTTGTCCTTTATGAGTTTCCATTTAAAATTCCTATCATATATTTCCTTGATTTTATTTATAAATACATCATATTTATTAAAATCGCTAAATTCTACATTCCAATCTATAGAACTCAATTTCTCTTTAAACTTTTCAAGATGTTTTGAACCAAAATCTCTGACTTTAATTTTATTGTTTATCATGAGTTTAGTTTTCTCTTGAAGGCCGATGAGTATAGCTTTGGGATCTCTTATTTGGTAGTCCAAAATATTTTCATGAATTCCCAATACGTTCGTAAAACATAAATCAATCGTTGTAGTCGAATTATCGGTTATTCTTGTATAGTCACTAATTACGTTTGTTAATCCCATCATTTTCATTGCATTTATCAAATAATTTTTATTACTAGATTCTTTACTTATATCAGTATTTAGGTCACCTATTATAATTATTTTTTTACTTTGTACTTCTTTAATTTTTAAGTATAGCCAATCTAGTAGTTTGTGAATGTTTCTTCTTGGATTTCTATATACAATTCCTATCCTAAGTTCACCTCTTTTTATGCCTATTATTTCCCAATCATCACATATGTGTGATAATTCAGTCCATTTTTCAAAATCGTCGTGAATATTCCTTACATATACCGATACCCCTCCTCCCTTTTTTTTTATTTCTCATCAGGTGATAACGATTTCCATGTGATCATTTTCTCTAGACCATGTTTCACTTATTCCCATTATGTCTATTTGATATTCATTGTTTTCCATCAGCATTTCTATTTCACCCATTTTGATGTCTATGCTTCTCGCATTTATATGCATAATTTTTAATTTATTAAAATCACTATATTTTCCAGGTTCCCCTCTTTTCATAATTTTAGCTTTTTTAATCTTTAACCTGCAATTTGCATTACTATCAATATCCATACTACCTTGTTAACTTCACACAAATTTTTCTCTATACTTATATTTTTCATATGATTTGTACCATTTATATCTCACACATTGTTATCTGTTATATCATCAAAAACATATACATTTGCATTTCCATCTCTTTTGTCTATGTTATAATGAATTTCAAAGTTTTCAATATTCTTAACAATTCTATTTTTTACATTATTTAATCCCTCACTCAAAAAATCATCCTCATAATTTTCATTGATTTCAATTGTTATATCATTTTTACAATCCTTTACATACAGAGCATCAATAACATTATTTACATAATTACACTTATTATTAATGAATTTTATATTCACCTTTTTTTCCATTTTCCTCCATGCTCACAACATCAATACTATTTTTTAAACACACTGTTTTAGACAAAACCAATTTTTCATATTATTGATTATGATAGTGTTCGTATTCTTTAAATTTAATTCGGTATTTGTTATATGATTACCATTTACTCCACATTTCATTATATCAGTACTAACATTATTTGTAATATTATGCATATCATTAAAATTATCTATATTTGACAACTTTGAGATTATTAGTGTGGGCATTTTGTAGTGGTCCTTACCATATGTTTACATTATTGCTATGAAGATTTTGTTTTATTAAATAACTATTATGCATTTTCTTTTCCCTTATAAAATTTCATTGCATTCTCTGAATATCGGAATAGTTATTAATAACTAGGACTTCACTGTGATCATTTCTTCTTGCTTTTATCCTGCCATTTGTTGTCCACAAGTACTTCTATCCACCTTCTCTCTTTATCTGCAATGCTTCTGTGAATAACTTCCTCCTATATGAGCATAGTTGCTCATTTATGTATATAAAGTTATTCTCTTGATCTCTATTTCTGGCATCTGCTATATCGCTCGCTCTTAGGTGGGTTTCTCTTTTTCTTTACATTAATTCATTTTTAGTCTTTCTGCTCAGGAATCTTGCCACTATTTTGTCGTATGCGCGCTGATTCTGTGAGCTGACTCTATTTGTTCCTGGTTGATGTTCACATCTAATTTCTGACATATTCTTTTAACGAGGTCCTCACAATTCTCATCTTCTCTATATTTTATCCCCCACAATTTCCACATTATTCCTCCTATTGTGTTGCTCAGCTTCAACCTGGTCCTCATCAATCTGTCTGTGTCTTCTTCCAGATTTGTTACTCTCTCTCTCTCTCTAACAAACAGTTATTTTGACACTGGCGTAAGGTTTAAAAACACGACGTTTCGGGAGCCAACTGCTCCCTTTGTCAAGTGAAGGCAGAATGAAGAGTTCGTGAAAGTCCTAAGCTTATATACCCGCATGTTGGGAATCCCCATCTGACGCCATTTGGTGCGGAGCATTTCCAGCTGGGGAAACCCTCGCCGGGAAAGCCCCCGCACCCGACGACGTCAGATGAACACCCCCAACTCGAGGTTTTGCAAAAATCCTGTAAGGTTCTGGTAGAGGTTTTGCAGTGTTTATTGCACGACTCCTCAAACCGTAGGTTTCCCATGATTCCAGAAAAAGTCTACTCCCCAGATTCGTCACATTTTGATGTAATATTTTCATCGAATGCCAATCTGGTTCGTGACCTTCCCTGAAGACATGTTCAGCCAACTGGCTTGAATCGTCTCCCCTAGCTAC
>QLNU02011850.1:13154-33139 GCA_006491805.2 Dysdera silvatica | reverse complement strand
CCACACATTTGTATACGATAATGCCATTTCTGTCTATGACCGCAAGCTGAAAGGGAAATTACTGTTTGCGTGAACAGTCAGGAAAATGTGATCCAAAGGTTCAAAAAACATTGTTTCGCCCTAATAACATTTTTATTACATGCCCCAAATCAGGAAAAATGGGAAAAGATACTATGAAGGAATGGGTTACTAACTACCTCAAACCACTTTTAAGTCCCACTTGGTCTATTGGATTCCTGGACCGGATCGATAGACAAGGCAAAATATAATGAACTTCGGAATAGTTGCGTAAAATTATATAAATTCCTCCTGGCACAACAGCTCTCGTGCAGCCCCTAGACGTATATTTTTTTAGAGAGTACAAATTCTTTATTAAAAGGATTGTGAACTTCATTCTTACAAATGAAATTGCAATTAAAATAACTGATAGTAGTGAAATAATTTAGCCACATTCTTTAGTTTACAACCAGTTGCAATCTAAGAAATATCAAACAGTTCTTCGTTATCCATGGTCCAAATGCAACTAATGATGATAGCATTGAAAAACTGGCAATGCATCTTCAACTTCATTTAAAATGGATAACAACTTGATCCATGTAAATTGCACTGAGTAAATAGACCAACCACCCACAATGTCTCTTACGCCCATAGGGTTCGGCTCTCTCACACAAAAGCACATCTGGCAACAAGACGTCAATAACGATATCCAGTTCTTGGAAATGCTCCCAAGAACAGCTCGTATACTTACAACTTTATGGTCAAAAGCTGTCCAGAAAGGCAACTCGAAGATTAACAAAAGCCAGAAACTTGCATCCCTACGTGGGGTCAGAAAGACCAATTGGCGACCAGGAAAGTTTTACGTCAGCGTTCTATTGACCAATCACCTTCCACGGTTCTGCTCGATAAAAGGTCGAGCACGAGCGTTAAGAGAGAGAGAGAAAAGAGTGTGAGAGATGGCAAAAAGGAAATCCCGAGCCCGCTTGCCAATAGCGATGTAATCTTAAGGGCCGAGACCCAAGCTAAAGAAAACGATGAGACGCCATTCCCCAAAAACATAAAGAAAAACATGTAAGTTAAAAAACCTTTCTTTCCTTTCCTTAACCAATAATTATAAGTGCCTCCTTCCCCCCTTAAACCTATAAAGTAAGAAGTAAATAAATTTTTCCTGGGCGCTATCCCAGTTTTAGAGGAAATCAAGAAATTGATTGTTTTAATTGTTATGTTGTTTTGATGTTTACCTTGTTCATCAAGTTTAAATACTGAGTAGAGATAATTATGTAATACCGATAATTGATATGCAAATAACTACCTAATGTGATTATTAAACGATACGGCCCAACTCCCAGTATTGAAAATTTACTAAATTATGTTGTTTAAATTAATAAAAAAGAAAACTTTTAAACCAAGTTTTGTTCTCATGTTTGTTTTCAAGAACCTGGTGTTGTAAATCATTTAGTATTATACTATTTTGGGTTATGGGTTATTATTTACACAACGCAATGTCAATGTCCATTAAACTTCAATCATTAAATCTGAAATATTAAAAATTTAAAGTTAAATAACGAAGGTTATCAAAAAAAACCACCATAACAAGTTGGTGTTATTAATTTTATATTATTATGGGTTACCTGTTTTTATTATTGTGGTTATTAGCAAACGCAATCATTTAAAAATAGCCATCAATTTTTCAAAACTCTATAACAAGAGCATTATATTATTTCACCATTATATCATCTTCGATTTTTTATTTCAGTAGTTAGGTTAATGCATGTTTAAATATTCTTAGGTTATATAAATGGTAGTTATTAATATCTTAGGATTGTTTGCGATTTTCAACGAACCGAAACATCAGTGTGTTTTAAAATACGATACCATGATTTCTTCCAAATAGTGTTCTAAAAATGAAAAAAAAGTGGATGATTATTTATCTATATCATTTATTGTGAAAGATCTTTCAATACATAGTTTTCTGTAGACCTCCCCGCTTTTGACAAACAACCTTCCCTGTTGATAAACATGTAAGGCTCCATGTATCATGTATCAGCTTTCTAAATGGCTCGGATATCTAAGACGATGTTCACAAAATAACGATCTAGACATTAGACTGACCGTTTCCAAAATCAGCTATCTGTAAAATTGTTAGACAGTGGATTGTTAATAATTGAACGACTATCTGATGATTCTTTATCTATATGCACTGTATCATTGTCGGATATAGGCTTAGACACCATGTCAGCAAAAAAAGTAAACTTTGAAAAGATAGTTGTAAAAACTGAGTGGTTTCTCTATATGTTCAACATCCACTTACAAGACTGTGAATGTAATCGCTGATAATAACACTAAATTCTGACAAAAAGAATTTTACAGATAACATACTAAGAGATACCAAGGGTTATGACAATGGCTAAAAGCTTTTTGCATCGTGTACGGCCAAACTTTACTAGGTCGTTTAAATGGACACCTTTGCAACAAACTCTAAAAATACTGAAGTGGGTAGGTCCACAATATTTTGTAGTCTTTCCACTATAAATTTTCTGCTGGATTTTGTAAATGTTGGTAGGCGCTCGTAAAACATCCAACGTTCCCTGTAATTTATATATCTTGAGTCCCTCAAAATTTCTTAAGAACAAGCTTCTTCTTGCGTCAATACATTCCTATCTCCCAACCCAAAGGTCCCATTAGAAATTTATTTCTACAACTTCTCAATATGAGCTTATTGCCCCGAAAACGAGGTGAGTTTTTTTTACTACTACTAATAGTAGTCATCCATCAGATTCTTGTCTTTTTTTATACATATTGTGTCCTACTATTTACCTTTTTTTGAATAAAGGTTTTCCACATATAAGGCTTTTCCTTTATTTTTCATGAAATTATCCTCCTTTCGCTCAAAAAATTAAAATCTGATTTCCTGCACACACATATATATTATACACACAAATAATCTTATTCACCTACAGAATCAATCTACATTTTGCAGATATTTGATATAGACAAACGTATTTAGTTTTTATAAAAAGACCAAATTTTTTATTTATTTTTTTTTTATTTTCATATTATAAAGAATTTTAGGTGATTTTTATACATTTCTTAATTAAGTACGTAAACATCAGTTACTCTCTTGGAATTTGATGAAAATGATACTATTTTTAAAGAGAACATTCACATATTTTTTCTCTTCATTTTTTAAAATATAGAATTTTCCTTATTTAAGATTTCTGTCTGTCTGTCTGTGGTTTTACGGCTCAAAGACTACAGTGGTCATGCTGCGCCGGGACCTACTGTTTTCCGAGGAATCCGAACCTCTTAAGGCCTAGGGAACCAAACCCCGGACTACAGTGAGCAGTGCGATCTTTATGAGATCTCTGAGTAAGCGTTCTTTTTGCACTGCTGGGAGTCGAACCCGGATTAACGGCGCACTAGGAGAACGCGTTACCACCTCACCACCGCAGGAAATTCAAATTTCTTCTTAAATGGAAAAATATATATACAGGCGATGTATCTCTTTAGCTTTCATTCAATTAAGGGGAACAATGGATTTTAGATCACATGAGTTATTTGTATTTTACGACATAAGGGCAGCAAAAGTCATACTACATCGGGTTTTGAGGAATCCCTACGCTATGCGAACGCGTTACCACCTCAAGCCTAGATTACATAAAGTTCTTTTCTGTTTTCCCTACGGCAGTTTTTTTTAAGCAAAAGTTGCAATTCTAGAAAAGCTCACATGTTTTTCATTTTTTTTAAATGAAAGTTTAAAAATCTAAGTTTTATTTTTAATTTACTTTAAGCAGATTATTGAACCTAAACGATTTCATATTTATTTTTAAACAAAGTTCCAATGCTTAAAAAAATACCTATTTTTTCTTAAGTAAGTTTATGTTTAAACAAAATTACAATCTCATTTTTTTATTTTTTAGATATTAGAAAATTTCATCGTTTTTTTTTTAATAAAAAAACATTCGAACGAAGACATAACATATCTACGTCTCTATAAACATCGAAAATACCTTTATACAGAACTGTATTGGTTCAGATGGACGCAACTGAGCCATTGACATATATGTGTATGTAAAGACAATGCTATAATTTTTACTGAAGGTACCTTTTAGAACATGATCCGACTTAAAATTTTAAACACTGTTGTTACTTTTCTTTTTATGAATAAAATACAAGTAATGGAAATTCTTATTCTTATTCATGTTTTGTTTAGATTTTAGATTAGATCATTTGTTTCGATTTTTTCCCTCTTTGATAACGTTTTAAGAATTTTACTTAAGGAGTTTTCTAAGAATGATTCGTTGCTGTAAAAAAAGTATCTGCATAGTCTTGAGAAGAAAAAAAATTCTAGTTACAAAGGAAACATTTGCTGATAAAGGTACTTTGAGGTGATCGTATGTGAGCTCCTTATAAAGAATATAGAAACATTTTTTGGCTAATCTCGCAAGAAATTTTTTTTTATTAATATTCAAAGTCCGAAAACGACACTTTTTACACAATGTTTGATATTTTCTAATTGCACTGTATGTACGCAAAAGACACCTTCGAAGACAATAAGATTATAAACGATGATCGTATTTAACAGCTTAAACAAAATTGGCGCTATGAGAAGTCACTTTCGGAAATGTTGAAGATGCCTTGAGGTAACGCTTTTTATTTTTCTTCATAAAGTAAACGATCAATGATAAAAACTTATGTTCTCACAAGCTTAGGAGGCAACGCACCTAGTATATTGTAAACGAATAATTAAAATTATTTAAGAAAACTGCACTCGCTGGATGAGGACTATATGGATCCAGAGAAAAATTTGTTACGTTAATATGAAAATAGTGTATTTTTGTATATAATGTTTATTTGAGGCTAAGTTATGATATCGTGATAAGATATTTTAATGTGTGATGAAATGTTGTTTTCCTGAGCAGAGTGACTTTTAAATACGTTAAAGACGCCGTGTGAGGTAACTCTTTATTTCTTCTTCATAATATAAACTATCACTTGAAAAAAAGTAACTTCTGTTTTTACTAGTGTTCCCTACTTAAGGTTTATTGCATTCTGAAAGAGAAATTGTATATAGTGAATTTATTTGCTTATTTAAAAAACTTAAATAAATGCCCAAAAAAAAGGTTTTTCGCCGTTTAAGACAATTATTTAGTTAAACTTTATTCTAAAGATTAAGAAAATATTGTAACCAAACAAATTTCTTAAGCTATGAAAAAATAAAAGCAAATTTTTCAATCTTCCAATCTTAAAATTTCTTAAATATTCATTTTAGATACATTTTTATACAAAGTTTCATTCGAAACAAATTTTCTTAAAACATTTTTTGTCATTTTACAATGGGATTTTCCTTAAAAAATAATTTTTCATTAAGTAAGTTGGTATTGAAAATTTTTTAAAGTTTAACATCTTAAGAATCTACAAGTTGAGGGAAAATTTTTTTCTATATTGTATGAGGAACTAAAATAAGATATCGCCGTTTTATATGGCAAAACCCCAATATTCTCTAATTAGTGATAATTACAACATACAATTTAAAGGATAACTTCGATAGCGGTGAACTATACCCATAAAGGAAAATATTACAAGCAGGTATAAATAATAATAGAGTGATACTCTTATTAGAATGGAAAATACATTACGAATTAATTAAATTTAAAGACATTAATCATTAATTCAAACATTAAAATACTCATACACTAGGGACGTATTCCGAAAATCACTCCCGGGTTTCGGAAGCGAGGGACAAATATACTTATTTTATTGAAATAAAATCGTGATATAAAAAAGTCTGATGCCTTATTTCCCCCCCCCCCATCTTTGTGAAAAAATAACGATCAAGTATCTAAAACAAACACCAGGTGACATTGTAAAATCGAAATGTGGTCGCTTATAGAGATGGTCGGATTATAAAGAACCTTGACTAGAAGGGATAATAACGAACTCACCCCGTCAGAGATCCCCTCCAAAGATAAACTCAAAGATGCCCTACAGAAAGGAGAGATGACGAACCTCGGACAGGAGGCCAGAAAAAAATGTCTCAGGCGGAAATCCAAGTGCTCCACATACTACTACTTATAAGTGTAAAATAAAGTTCTCGAATGTAATTACTGTAAAAAAAGCTGTTTTGACTTACTCTTTGATTCGGCATTTTGTCCATTTACAGAAACCCGTTCAAAATGTTTAATAAGAGCTGTACATAACTGATGAACTGCATTTGCAGCTTCAAGAGAGTAAGTAATCCATCTTGTTCCATCAGCACGCCTGGGTTTCACAAACCTTGTCTTTAATGCACTGTATGCTGTTTTGAAGCTGTTCATATTTAGAGCACTTCTTGAATAGAAACAATACCTTCTCTGAAGCGTTTGTTGGAAAGTTTTATGATATTGATATGTATTAAAAGCTTCTTTGTCAAGCTGGTAGCGGCCGTACAAAACACGTGTTAAAAATCTGATTATATATATTGTATTTTAGCGATAGTTTCAATTTATTACATTGTAAATATCAAGGTTAAAAAAAGGAAAATTTTGTTCGAGGGGAACTGATTTTTTTGTTTAACTTGCCCTTCTAAAAATTTAATCGCCGGGGCAAGAGGGCAACCACAAGTTTTGACCCTTGCTCTTGCGTTTGCTTGAACTAACTGTATATACACTCCCCGTTTTGTTTCGAAACGTAGAAAAACGCAGCTGCATATGCTACTGAACTAGCGTCATTGAAAACATGGATACTTGTATTCTTCACCATGTATGGTCTTAGCTTTATCCGCTTAAGAATTTTCAGATTTCTCGGGGTTAAAACTATGTTTTTCCATATGACATACCTTTGGGCAATCTCGAGAGGAAGCTCTTCATCCCATCCTAATTTAAGTGCCCAAATTTCTTTTAAATAACAATTTTGGATACAAGTTAACAGAGTGTGTTACCCAATTGGGTCAAATATTTTGTGAGAGGCCGTCAAAATTTTCCTTTTTGTAACAGACGACTCTTCCGCTTCAATTTCGTTTCCGACATTACATTGAAGGGAGTTTTCTTGTAAATTCTACAGGAGTTCTAAGACATTAACATTTCCATTCTTTGCAATATTAACCTCCAAAACAGATTTAAAATTTAGCACCCAATTATGTTGAAATTTAACATTTTCTAAAATTTCGGTTACTTCGGTTACAAATTTAGTCAATTCTTAAAGAGAATTGACACTGAAGAAGCAATTGTCTGCATAAAATGAGTCATTTAAATATTAAGCAGTATCAGCTCTTTTCTCTGAGGCTGATTCCAAATGGTGTCTTATTATTGCACCTAGAAGAAAGGTACTAAAAAGTAGACCAAAAACGACTCGGATATGTCTGAAAATCTTTATTTGGTTAGAGTCATTTTTATCCCACCATAAAAATCTGAGAAAATCTCGATCTTCCTTTCTTATATTAATCCGGGGAAAAGCTTCTTAATATTTGAGATAACGCCAATTTTTCCTAAACGAAATCTTGTCAAAATGCTCAACGTGAGCTCAATTAAATTTGGACCCTTCTGCAAACATTCATTAGGGAAGCGTTGTGTCCTGATTTCGCGGAAGCATCAAATAGTGGACGTGCCTTTGTGGACGAATTCCCATCTTTTATTACGGCTTTATGGGGTAGGTAATGACAGTTCGGATCATCCCTGTTTTCCAAAATTTCTTCAATTACCCCTTCCTGCAGTCATTCTAAGAATACATTGTCATAGTCCTGAAACCGCTTTTATTCAATAGGCTTTTTCTTTGTACTTTGGAGTCGCTTTTCTGCTATTCCTCGGTTGTCTGGTCACTCTGGAACTCGTTTCCGACATTACATTGAAGGGTGTCTTCTTGTAAATTCCATAGGAGTTCTAAGACATTAACGTTTCCATTGTTTGCAATATTAACCTCCAAAACAGATTTTAAATTTAGTACCAAATTATGAAATTGAAATTTAACATTTTCTAAAATTTCGGTTACTTCCGTTACAAATTTAGTCAATTCTTCAGGAGAATTGACATTGAAGACGCAATTGTCTACATAAAATGAATCATTCAACTGTTAAGCAGTACCAGCTCCTTTCTCTGAGGCTGATTCCAAATGGTGTCTTATTATTGCACCTTGAAGAAAGGTACTGAAAACTAGACCAAAAACGACTCATATATGTCTGAAAATCTTTATTTGGTTTAGGGTCATTTTTATCCCACCATAAAAATCTGAGAAAATCTCGATCTTCCTTTCTTATACTAATCCGGGGAAAAGCTTTCTTAATATTATATTACTTATGTTAAGTCTTATAGAACAGTTCTACCATTTTCATACTCCGCACCGCCACCTTGCGGAATATTGTTGTACTAACAGTTGTAATTCAGGCGCCGACTGCGTCGGCCGCGTTGCAATTCTTTAAAGGTCTGATCACATCAGCCAACACCATTCTCCCATTAAAGCGGAGAAAATTAGAAATAAACATAGACAATTTTATTATATTCTGGTCCGTCGTCATGAATACTTTATTCAGCGCCACCATATAGTGGTCCGTGTCGAGTCCGAGTAGCAATCATAATGGATGCAAAGTTAAAGTCCTTAAATCGAGCACGCGGTCGCGTCAAAGCGAAACTAACCAAAACCAAAAGCTTCTTAGAAGAATTTGTGGAAAAAGAAGATTCAGTGATACACCTCACACAAAAACTGGATAACCTTCAAGATGCGAAGGAGGAAATAAATCGACTGTTTACAGACTACGAGGCAACTCTGGAAAAAGGCGAAGACATCGTGGATATGGAAGCCGAGTTATCGGAATTGGAAGACCAACGGGAAAATCTTGAAGTAAGACTTAAATATATTCTATCAACGTTAAATTCTAAAGCAGTTAACTATTAAAAAAATACTAAGTAAGATAATGCTAGTTTAAATTTATAATCTAAATTACCGAATATTCCATTACCGATTTTTTACGATAAAATCTAATAATTCTCTAATTTTAAAAATCAATTTGTACAAATAATTGCTGAAAATGATAAATTATCAACCACGCAGAAGTTATTTTATTTAAAATCAGCTTTGCGCGGTGATGCGAAAAACGTTGAAACGAGCGAAGACGATTTTGAGTCGCTGTTTCATGCCCTTGAGCAGAGATATGAAAATAAACGGGCAGTTGTTGATACACATATACAGGCAATATTAAAATTAGAGACAATTTCGCACGAATCATCAAAATGTTTAAGAAACCTCACAGATACCGTAAAAAAGAGTTTAAGAGCCTTAAAGGTTTTGAAATTGGAGTGTAACGAGCTTACCGAAGCAATGCTTGTTAATATTATCCTGCAAAAACTTGATAAAGAAAGCAGGAGAACGTACGAATTATCGTTAAATTCCAAGAAAATTCCTTCTTTGACCGAGTTAATAGAATTTCTTGATAATAAGTCAATGGTTTTAGAAAATTTAAATAAATGTTCGCCTTCCAAATCATCAAAGTGGTTTCACAATACTATGACTAAACCTAAAATTTGTTTGTAAGTTCAAATAAAAACATTGGTAAAACTTCCCTTAAGGCATGCATCTTATGTAAAGAATTTCACAATTTATACAAGTGTTCAAATTTTTTAAACATGTCTATACCACTAAGATTGGATACCATAAAAACATTCAAACTGTGTAGAAATTGTTTAAAGGCGCAAAGTTTGCCTTGCACTTCATACTTCTCATGTAGGATATGTAATGAAAAGCATAACACACTAATCCACCGCGAGCAGGAAGTCCAGCAGACAGAAATTGTCAACCAAAAAGTTGGACTCTGCACTTCCAAGCGGCGTTCATAGTTTCGTTTCTTCACTGTCTAGACAGCAGAATTCAAAATCGTCTCTTATCAGCACCGTTCAAGGACAAATATCAGGCTTGTTTTGTACAGCAATAGTTACGACGCAGAACACTTCTGGTCAATCCATAAAGCTTCGAGCTATATTAGATAGCGGGAGTTCTGTTAATTGTTTAACAACTGAAGCTGCCAATGTTTTGGGTTTAAAAAGGGAACGTGTAAATACGTCTGGTGACGCTGAATAAAGTATTCATGACGACGGACCAGAATATAATAAAATTATCTATGTTTATTTCTAATTTTCTCCGCTTTACTGGGAGAATGATGTTGGCTGATGGAATTAGCGCTTTAAAGAATTGCAATGCGGTCGACGCAGTCGGCGCCTGAATTACAACTGGTTAATACAACAATTTTCCGCAAGGTGGCGGTACAAAGCATGAAAATGGTAGAACTGTTTTATACGACTTAACATACTCCGCGCGTTGAAATTTACATAAATTTCAAATCAAAATTTCTAGACTACAAGCAAAAGAATTATACAAAATATTTACAATACTTAACAAGACAATTATATACAAATATGACAAGTAATTCAAAAAAATTCAAGTATTAATTGGTAATAAACATATCTTTGTAAGGCCTCGTTTTACAATTCCATGAGCAGTTTTTACAATATCTACTCTAACCTTTTTATCCGCACCAAGCACAACTTCTTGAATTCTGCATAGACACCATTTGTATGGTGGCAAATTGTCTTCCTTTATTAACACCATTGAATATGGAGCAACATTTTCCTTTTCAAATTGCCATTTATGTCGAAGTTGTAAATGATTTAAATAATCGTTACTCCATTTTTTCCAAACAATTTGCATTAATTTTGTTGTTCTTTGCCAACGAGATAAGTAATTATCATTTTTTTCAATTAAGTTTGGTTCAGGAACAGAATTAAGTGGACGACCAATTAAATGTCCAGGTGTGAGTGTCTCAAAATCGTTTTTTAGTTTTAGTCGAAAATTTTTTAGTTTCGGGCTTAAATAGTTTAAGTAAATGTTGTTATATTACTTGCCTTCCTTTATACCCACCAAACAATTCAATATGTAACAATGAATTAAAGCTGGGCTTTTCTTTAATTAAACTATATGGTTTAAAATAAGATTATACTTAAGTATGATGAAGGATAAGCTAGTAAAGGAGATATATACAATAACCAAAAACGATAATTTACAATGTAATTAATAGAACAAGTTTAAATTTAAACTGCAAAAAGGTTGTAATTATTTTACGTCATTTTATAAGAAGCAACTTTTTTAAAAAAATTGTTTATAGTGTGAAGTCAAGCTATCTTGGTTTCTTTGAAAAACAGTTAATCACTTTATTCACATCAATATGAATGTTTCTGTGGGTGTGTATTAAAAGCCACCTTCTCGTATCCGCGTTTGAAGACAAGTTTGAAGGTGCTTCAACGATAAAAGACTACGTTCTACTGAGGGAACACAACACTTACTGAAAACGTAAGTTGAAGGATGAGAAGCTTGTAGATTCGTGGACAAACGTCTGAATCGCACTTCTGCTAGACTTGGAGACTTTAGACGCCAGTGTTTCATATATTGCGTTCGTAACAAATAACACATAAAATATTCGTCATCATCTTTATCTTTTTTGAATATTTCGACTGTAGATTTGATTTTTATACCTAAGGTTTTTTGCCAAGGGGAAATGAAAGTCGTCATTTTATCAAAAATCTAATTATCGTCTAAAAATTCCTTTAACAGATACGATGCATGTAATCCAAGAAAAGGTTGCTAAAAGCCTTTGTTCAATAATAAAAACGGCCACTGATAATCGCTTTAACCTTTGCCTCCGCTAGCAATTGTTTCCACTAGTTATTTCTCTGAAAAACAGAAATAAGAGTAAAATTTTCTGTTTTCGAGTAAGATTTGAAGATTTTATTATTTAAGATAAATGAACGTAATCGTTTCGAAAATTGACATCACAACCTCCAGAACCTCAGACAAATAGCTAAAGTGTTGGGACACAATTATTGAGATAAAGCCCAGTTTGCTTTGCCGATAAAAAAATTGCCTGATATTTAAAAATTATCACTTCACTATTGTTATAAAAAAGCGTTTTCCTCATAAATTTGTAGTAAAGGCGTTGCGTATTGATTAGTAGACATTGAGATCTTTTTTTCTTTACTAAATTTCGAATGCTGCCTCTAACGTACACTTGAATTATAACAAATTCCGAAAAATCCAAGTAAGAATTGTTTTATTAAATTAACTGGATGACGTAGCACTACGCATTAATGAATAAGGAATAAAGAGAGGTACAACGTTCATGTTCCGCCCGAAACGCGTTGAAATTTGATTAATAACAAATCCTGCCACGCCTATGAACGTTGTATCTCTATTCATTATTTAAGCCTCATTTGTTTGTGTTTTTCTAGCATATGGGCTGCAAAGGTCATGATAAGTCTGAGCACACAGTTTCCCCAAGAATTCGCATCTCTACTGACAATGGAATCAAACCCCGGTCAACGGTGAGTAGGAAAATGACACGTGTCCCACGATGCCATTGTAATTCCGATTCAGGTCAGTGGGTCAATAGCTTAGACCATATAAAGTATAGACCCAGTGTCTCTATGTTAACGGCCTGTCTCCAAGCGTTTCACCATCACTTGGGTTTAAACGCGTCATTGGTCACATGAACAAGGGACTTCTCTTCCTTCATAGCAATATTCTCCTCATTCTTCTAGTGTTTTAAAACGAGCATTGTGTTGCATAGAATTGCAAGGAAAGGGAAAAAAGGGAAGTCACTCATTTTACAGTTAAGATCTTACTAACGTATTTAGCATGTCCTTATTTTCTGTTCGCATTTTCAATGATTGGTTCCAGTTATCGTAAACATTTCACACAGATATTTCCGCGACAACCATTCATGATTCATGGAGGTGTCTTTTAGAAGAATATTTCGCTATTAGACGCAATTTTTATTAAGAGCATGAAGAGATTATTGAAAAAGTGTTTATTAATAACGCATCATTTATTCACATTATATACGCAGATAGCACAAAACGTTCCCAGAACGTCCTTTTTTGGTCCCTTATGTCCATACTTTGTCCACACGCAATGCGGACATATTTCGGAAGTCTACCTATTGTTCATCTAGTGTGTGTGTGTAAAGTATTCATCTAAATCCTGGCCGATTTACGTTGGTGAGAAAAAAAAAGCCCTTATTAAATAATTGTTCATTGAGGTCTAGAGGTTGGCTATCTGCGTCTTAAGATATTGGGATTCCTCGTAAAAATATGTGCATTGGCCTAGGCCAAGGGTGAGCAAATGCGGCTCTTCGTTGAATTAAGTGCATCTCCCGTCGAAAATTGAAATATTTTTTTTTCCTTTTCAAAACTTTTTAGCGAATCGTGTTAAATTGACTAAGAAAGTGAATAGATTAATGAAGAGTAAAAGTCGCAAGTAATCGCTTCAAAAGTAGACCTTCGGTTGCATCGATAGGTCCATCTAGGAGTTATTATAAAAATTTTAAATAATTATTTTGTATTTTCTTTCTCGTAATCCATTTACCACCAATCATAGAAATTTACGGTGAAATTATGTAAAAATTCATGTGTTTTTATTTATGACAATAGCAATAAGGTTTCATTGAAAAAAAAAATCTAGTGTATGTGGGTGGGCTACGAAAAAATGTTGCGTTAACGCAACGTTAGCGGTTAATGAGGTCAGTTCATATATTAAGTACAAAATTCAGGATTTCTTTAATAAAAAATTCATTTTTCACTTAAGAAAAATTTTATATGTTATTTAAGATGCTTTTACAGATATTCCCATAATTGTTTGATTAATTAATGAATATAAATTTTAATTTGCTAATAAAATTTTAATTTGCTAATAAAATTTTAATTGCCTAATAAAATTTTACTATAATAAAATTTTAATTAGCTAATAAAATTATATTTACCGAATAGAAGTCTAATTATTTAATAAAATTCCAATTCAGCAATGAAAATTTCCTATATCTCAATTAACTAATGAAAATCCTAAGTAACTAAAAGTCCCAATTAGATGCGATTAAATTCCAATTAGATAATTAGATTCCCACTAGATAATTAAATTTAATTAGATAATTAATCTCTAATTAGATAATTAAATTCCTAATTATCTAATAAGCAATCAAAAATAAATATCACTTTGTGTATCGGAGATGTTGCGTTCAGCCGTCGGTCCCGTCTCAAGTATTAGCAACGTGTACTTTTGGGGCGTAAAGTTAATTAAGCCAAACCAAATCATAGCATGTGGCTCCAAAATCAAAGAGTGTCTCTTTTTTTTTTTCCTACAAGGAAAGGGTGCAAACCAGTGGCGCCGAATTCGTGAGTTTTTTTGAGAAATTTTTTAAACCCTCAATAATTTTGTTGCGGGTTCTTCGAACCCCTAATATTTTTGCTCGTGGGGAAAATATACCTACGGAAATATATGCAAAATGTAATTTGACTTCTTTTATCATCTAAATGTTCTTTTAAGATATTATTACCCTTCTCAGGGATAACACAATTGCCAAATAATGGTCAATACACAAAGCCACCGAGGCGAGCCTTTGTGATTTTTTTATGCCCACAAAAGCAAAATAAATTAAATAATTATCAAGAGAAAAAATATTCTATAATTAATTCATTTTTCTATAATTAACTATAATTTGCTTCATTTTAACATTTCAGGTGTCTTATTGTACCAGATAATCTGATAATGAAATTATATATATATATAATTTCATATATTATATATATATATATATATGATGAAAAATAAATTAAGTGAATATAATAATAACAACAGGAATTTCAGAAAAATTAAGATGACATGCAAATTTCGTAACACTACATACAGTAATAAGCTACGTATTTAAAGAAACAATACAGAGTTTCACCAGGAGATTCCATAACAAACAGTTATTTCGACACTGGCGTAAGGTTTTTAAAAGCTAATTAATACGTGGGTGGCAAAAAAAATATTGTATAATTCACGTTTCAGATCTACTTATTACTATCAATGAAAATATAGATTTGTCTTTCAAATATGCGATAAAAGAAAACAATTTTTATTTGCTTTTGTTCAGTACTTGCAATATGACACATGTCTCAGAAAACATGTTATAAAAAATTTGATTTTATGTGAACTCTTCAGACAGAAAGTGCTTTCAAATAGTGTTGAAGCCATTTCTGAAAGCATAAGTTATTTTAAAAAAACTTTCGTTTTAAATGGTTTTCCAATGAACTATATAAATAGGACATTTGCAAATTTCATCGCTAGAAAGAAATCTTAAATGTTTCTTATAAAGAATAATCATTGCAATTAAATACATCTAATCGCTCAAATGTAGATGGAAGCACCTGTTCATCGTTTCTTTTGGATAGATGGTATTGCTTAATATATAAGATGTGGAAACACTTTTAAAACTGTCTTCAACTGATTATGTGCTATCATTTTAGTTACGAGTTTGAATTTAATTTCTACATTACTGCTATTACTATTTAATTATTAATAAAATATGAAGTGTATTTATTATTAATAAAATATGTTTATAAAAACTTGGTTAAAAATATTTAAAAATAAAAAAATTTGACACTGAACAAATTCATGTATAGTTTTTTGCATTCGTGGTATTAGTTGGACTGAATTTGTTGAACTACTACTTGTAAGTTATTCAACAGTGTTACATTGATGTGAGATGTATCGACGACTTCCTATTTCTTTCTATTCTTTTGTCTCTTTCAAACAAAAAATTTGTTTTAATCTCGGTATAACGTCTGCATTGAATGGGGAATGTTGGATTCTTAAAACATTGTTTAATCGATGATTATTGGCTCATAACGCCAATCAATGTTCGTACATTGCAGGTCCAATTCTTCTTTTTTATACGGACAAGCTATGGTGTGTATAAATTTATTGATTCTTCATTTATATATTAAATGGAATGTTAAAAATGCTGTGCTTTATAACTATTCCATTTACATCATTTAAAATGGGTACATATTGGGCTTTGGTTAATGGTATTGATATGGGATTTAAATACTTGGTACTATAAAATTACTATTGTTTCGTTTGTTCTGAGTACATGTAAAATATTTTTTAACGATTTTCAAACATATATATATAATCAGCGGTCAGTGTGGCATGAAAGCAGGGGGTGCTAAGAATCACTGGAATGGCCCAGGCTGCCGTTTGTTATTGACCTTGGCAACGTATAATGGACGATCCCTTGCTTCTGAAGCAAAACTTCAGGAATTGGAAGAAGAACTTGACAAGATCAAATGGGACATTGTAGGACTCAGTGAAGTTAGAAGAAAAGGTGAAGAGTTGGTGGAACTTAAAAGTGGACATTTGTTTTATTATAGAGGAACGGAAACTGGAAGAACAAGTGGTGTTGGCTTCTTAATCAACAAAAGAATTAAAGACTGTCTTCTGGAAGTTGAAAGTACATCAGATCGAGCAGCGAGGCTCGTTGTTCAACTAACCCAGCGATACCAACTTCAAATAGTACAGGTATATGCACCAACATCAAGCCATACCGACGAAGAGGTTGAAGAATTTTATGAAGAAATCAAAGAGTTACACACCAAAGGGAAACAACATATCAAGCTCATCATGGGGGATTTCAATGCAAGAATTGGACAACAGGAACAAGGAGAGACATCGGTTGGTAAATACGGATATGGGGAAAGGAATGAACGTGGCGATCAACTCATCGAATTTGCAGAAGCTGAAAACCTTAGCATCATGAATTCATTTTTTAAGAAGAAACCGCAAAGAAAATGGACATGGAAACACCCAAATGGGGGAACTAGTGAAATTGACTATATCCTGGCAAACAAGAAATCAATTATTGAAGATTGCAGCGTACTGAACAGATTTAATACTGGAAGTGATCATCGAATGGTGAGATGTAAAGTGCACTTAAATACTAAATTAGAACGACAGAAGCTCATTAGGAAACAAGTAAGTAAGAGGGTGGATTTAAAGAAATTAAAAGAAAATACCGAGGCATTCAAGTTGGAATTAAAAAATCGCTTTTCTGCACTGGAAGGACTTATTGAAGAAATTGATATCTCAGAAGCAAATGAAAACATTGTTAAGACAATAGTTGAAACTGCTGGGGAAATTGGTGGTGTAACCTGTAAAAAGCACAATAGCAAATTATCTGAGAAGACGAAACAGCTCATGAAAAGGCGAAGAGATATGAAGGTGGACAATCAAAATACCAGTTCCAGGATTGAGTACATAGAACTTTGTAAAACTCTGCGCAAAAGCATGAAAGAAGACATAAGAAAATTCAACTGTGAGTTAGTAAGGAAAGCCATTGAAAATAACAAGAGCCTTAGGGTTGTTAAAGGAAGTTTATCTGTTGGGAAGAAACACATCATTGCATTAAAAGGAGAGGATGGCACCGTAACAAGAAATAGGGAAGAAATACTTAGAAGAGTTGAAGAATTCTACAAAAATCTATACGAAAGTAACAGTGGATTAAACGAAGACTCTGAGATAGTCGAAGGAACAGCTCCTAAAATCTTAAAAGAAGAAGTTTCATTTGCAATAAAAAGTATGAAGAAAGGAAGAGCCCCTGGTGATGATGGTATTACATTAGATATCCTAAAAGAAGCTGGAGAATATGTAGAAGACATACTTGCAAAATTCTTTACCAAATGTCTTAACAGCGGTAACATACCAAACCAATGGGATTCTGCAACAGTAATTCTTTTGCATAAAAAAGGTGATAAAGAGGATTTAAAAAATTACCGACCAATTAGCTTGTTACCTGCTATTTATAAAATCTTCACAAAAGTGCTAACACATCGCCTGCAGAAAAAATTAGATGCAGCTCAACCAAGAGAACAAGCTGGATTTCGAAGTGGATTCAGTACAGTGGACCATATTCAAGTATTAAGAGAATTAATTGAAAGAACACATGAATATGAACTTCCATTGTGTGTGGCATTTATTGACTATGAGAAGGCCTTTGACTCTATTAAAACATCAGCAGTCATCAACTCTTTAAGATCAACAGACATTGAGGATGTGTACATTGACATGGTGAAACGTGTGTATAAAAATGCAAGTGCAAAATTTCGGTTACATAAAGATACCGAAGCTATCAAAATTGGTAAAGGTGTGAGGCAGGGAGATACCATTTCTCCAAAACTTTTTACTTCAGCTTTACAGATGATTTTTCAGCAGATAAATTGGAATGACAAGGGAATAAAAATAAATGGTGAATATTTAAATCATTTGCGGTTTGCTGATGACATCGTTATTTTTTCAACGAACCCATCAGAACTCCAAGACATGGTACAGGAGCTCTCAACTAGAAGTAAAGAAATTGGACTCGTTACAACCTCCAAAAACTAAGGGACCGCGTTCAGCCACTTCGTAGAGGAAACAAAAATACAAGTTGACAACACTGAGCTAGAAATTGCTGATTCATATATTTACCTTGGCCAGCTGATTTCAATGGATGGCAACATTATGAAAGAACTCAACAGACGTATTAAACTTGGCTGGAGTGCATTTGGAAGAAACAGTTTTATCCTGAAGGGGAAATTGCCTTTGTGTCTAAAAAGAAAGGTCTTCAACCAGTGTGTATTGCCAGTCCTCTCTTATGGATCAGAGACATGGAGTCTAACAGTTGGAGCAATACGAAAGTTACAGACAACGCAAAGGAGCATGGAGAGGTGCATGCTTGGAATAACTAGGAGAGATCGAAAAAGAAACACTTGGGTGAGAGAGCAAACTAGAGTAGAGGACATCATTGTTAAAGTAAAAGGACTGAAATGGCGATGGGCTGGGCATATTGCAAGAAGAACTGATCAACGATGGACAACAGAAATTCTGAACTGGATTCCAAGAGACCACCGAAGACCTAGAAAACGTCCTCAAACTAGATGGGTGGATGAAATAAGAAAAGAGGTTGGGGTGACGTGGAAACGAATGGCCCAGGATAGACTTGTGTGGAAAGCATTTGGAGAGACCTTCATCCAGCAGTGGATAGATAATGGTTGAATATGATGATGATGATATATATATATATGCATAAATAGATTTATAATGCAGATTGATTCTACACGCACGCCAGCTCAATTGAGCTGGCGTGTGAGTCGTAATGGTCGTGAAAAGTCGTAATGGCTTTTAGGAACCAGAGCATAAGTTTATCTACAAGTACAGTTTGGACGAGAAAATGTTCTAGAAACTTGAATGATATTTATGAATGTAAACTAATTTGTAACTTCCATAGAAGAAAAATTTGTGCTGCAAGCACTACTGTGTAAATGGGATGACTTTATAGTGGGAAAAGAAAGTTCAGCTGTATAAAGCTGAAAGGGCGATTATAATAACTGCAATAAATACGGGATATTATGTATGTAGCACATAACGTTAATGTGGAATTTACTTACTGCATAAGAAGAGAAATTAATAAAAGGACATTGAGATAGTAAAACTACTGCAGTAAACTTCTCTAAACGACCAACTCTATGCAGAGACCATTTTCTTTAAAGACCACTTTTTCTGGAAACGGGTTTACAACCTCATAGACCCAATTCTAAATTTAGCTCCATTCGGAGACCACCTCTCTGAGCGACTGCTTTTTCACGAAACGGACGGTGATCGCTTTAGGAAGGTTTTACTGCATCTTAAAATTTAGAAATATGGGGATATACAACGTAGTATGTATGGCCGGTTATTATATAGAGACTTGCAGTGGCACCATAGTAACGCGTTATTTAGTATGCCATTAATCAGTGTTCAAAAAGGGTAAGTTGTAAAAGAAAAGGTTCTTTCTAATGAACTTCGCTCACTATGTAGACAGAAGGTTTGTTCCATAAGGATTCGGATTCCTAGGAAAAGGTAATGCCGCAGACTTGCGGTGACCTAGTGTTAAATCATCCGTCTTTTGTGCAGTTAACCTGGGTTCCTGACACCCACTGGTACCGTAGAACACGCTTTGTTTTTCCGCCCGCCGTAACCCCGAGTGTGATTCCCTTGGTGGCCTAGGTTCGGATTCCTTAGGAAATTGTAGGATCCGGCCTATCATAACTTTTACTGTCCTTGAAACATATAATACAAACGCCACGCAGTTATAAGCAATGGTGAGCTAAATTCGGTCCGCACGAACTGGTTGTTAATTT
>QLNU02011850.1:0-13054 GCA_006491805.2 Dysdera silvatica | reverse complement strand
CAACCTTTTTCAAGCTGCAACCAACCTTTATAGTAGCCAAGTAATCTGCGACCCCCTTTTATAGTAGCCAAGTAATCCGCAACCCCCTTTTACAGTAACCAAATGATCAGCAACCACCCTCTGACTGTCGCCGCACTATTTGCATAATAAAGGCATTTTTAACAGAGTAAAGAAAACACATTAAACACAAAATTATATTAATTATGTGCATCCATACTGATGTTGAATCGTGTCAAAAAGCTAACATAATTCTCAAAATGCAAAAATATGAGTAAATATTGATAAATTGTTTAAAATCACTTGTGGAGAATCGTGTGACTAAGGTAAAACATCGTGCATATACCAAAACATTTCAGTTGACTTCGACATGCTCAAAGCACTTGCATTCGGAACAATTATAAAATGGCCTCCAAATGGCACGGCCAGTTCAGGAGGTTTTTTTGTAATTGCTGTGATATGAAAAGTTGTTAACTATCAATAAGGACTAATTATGTTACAAAGAGACGATAAATGTGCGTTTGTGCAGGAAAATTATTGGAATGCTGGAATCCGGACGATCCCGAACCGAAGCATCTTGATTTTTAAATGTGCCTCGTGTGTGTGATCTCTGACTGTGGCAGATGTTTTAAACAAGTGGAGATGTGACCCGACGACCTGTACCAGATTGGTCAAGAGTAACAAATGCTCGGCAAGATCGATATTTGACAGTAATTTCGCGACGTCTCAGGGACCGCTCTGTCAGGTAGCTGAGTTCAGCGCTGACAGCGACCAAAAGAGTAAAAGTTTCGAGATAAATTGTTTACAGGGGAATCGGATACAGACGACCAGAAATTTTCAATCCCCACGTGTCTTCATAGAAATACGCGCACTTATCGTGGAGTTTGGAACATCAGCATTGGAGTCGGGAACAGTGGGGTAATGTCATGTTCATGGAAGAGTCTCATTTAGTCTGCAAACTGATTCTCATCGTATAATAATATGGAAAGAGTGTGGAACTCTTTTCACCTGGAAAACATTACAGAAAGACATAATTTTCCTTTACAGGGAGTCATGGTATGGACAGGCATCATGCTGGACTTCCGCATAGACCTCCACATCTTTGAGGAGAAGTCTGTTACTCCTCAAAAATATAGAGACAAAGTCCTTGAGCATTGCGTTCCCTGTTTCCAGTTGTTATCAGTCCTGGAGTCATATTCATGGGTAATAACACACCTCCACACCGTGCGGCTCTGGTTGACTACTTCCTTCAAAGTGAAGATATCTAGCGCATGCAGTGGCTTTCTAACACTACAGATTTTAATCTTCTAGAGCAGCGGTTCTTTAACTTTCTCAGACTGCGGACCCCTCTTCAGAGATCACTCGCCCTTGCGGACCCCCCAAGAATTAACTTAAAGTTCAAAACCCAGAATTTGCATCATACATATTTATTTCTAGTGTTTCATCACTGATTTTCACCATTTAAGGAAGGAATTTTTCGTTCCCTCATAATTTATTTTTAGCATTAAAGAGTAAATGCTCGTGTCTTAGTACTTTTCCGAACTTTTGTGGAAGATTACGAGGATCTTACGGACCCCCTGATAGGGTTCCGCGGACCACAGTTGAAGAACCTCTGCTCTAGAGCATGTGTAGGATATTCTCGGAAGACAACCTGCAGTCCTTCATTCAGTACACACAAACCTCGTTCCAGAATTGAAAAATGCTCTCTGTCAGGTTTGGAACTCTTTGAGTGCACAACTCATCAGTACTCTGATCAAAGTATGGGAAATCTTTGTGCATCATGTGTAGATACCGTAGGTGATCATACACCTTATTAGACATCATCACCTTTTTTTTAGTAATTATTTTTCACTAAAGTTGAAACCAGTGATATGTCCATTTTTCTTTCAAACTTTAAATTTGGATAATAAAAGTCAATATTATCCTTCTTTTTATTGCTTTATTCTTTTGTAACCTTATTACACTTGCATACCATGTTTTCTTCCATTTCAATTTAGAATTCATTAAATATTCCCATAACTTTTGGACATGAGTATATATTATAGATATGAAGTTAACAACCGTTAGTAGAACATTGCAATGTTTGAAATATAAAAGCGTTGGAAACATTTGGTATGAAATTCCTTATAAAAATAATTGCAACTGAAAATAGTTGCAGCGACCCCCAAAAACCAGTTCTGACCCCCAGGTTTGGAACAACTGCTCCACAACGTCGATTCTAATATTTAATGAATTGTTTATTTCGTACAGCAAAGAAATATTTTTGTCCAAAGAAACATCTATTTTGATCTCTTAGGTAGGTTGAAATGCTAAGAATCAGTAAGGAAATTAAAGGTATTTTCAAGCTAATATTGTCGAAGACGACTCCTGTTTATATTAACTGAAAGCAGAAGATAACGATTGCGTGCCCACTCAACCATTATATCGAAATGGTAGCAGGAAGTTTGGCTGAGAGAGGGTAGAGAAGTCAAAATTTCCTTATGTTGTGTTATGAATTAAAAAGTTAAGAAGGAAGACCACACTTCTGTCATGTAATAAGTCTATTTGTAAAGAAAACTTTGCCGTGTATAAAAATTCAAAGGTGAGCAGCAGAACAATAAGTCAAAGGAGCAATTATTATGAAGTAATAGATCATTTTCAGTAAATCGTTACTCAATTTGCATTCTTTTAGTGTATATTTCCTCAAAGGTGAGCAGCAGAACAATAAGTCAAAGGAGCAATTATTATGAAGTAATAGATCATTTTCAGTAAATCGTTACTCAATTTGCATTCTTTTAGTGTATATTTCCTGTAAGCTAATTCCTCTTTCAAGAAATACGTTTATGGTGATTAGAACATCAATGCACGTGATATGTGAAAAGAGAAAATAATTATGAATACAATCTTGGTTACGTCATTTGTTGTAAAATCTGTAGAAGCTATAACATGCTTTATATGTAAATATACATAGAAATAAAAAGATACTAAAGATATATAGAAATATAGAGGTAATTAAAATATACAGAAATATAAAAATAATAAAAATAAAGAGAAACATAATGATTATAAAAATAGACAAAGAAGTAATTGGAAATATATTATTTTATATATAAGGATATAATTTTTACGAGCAAAGTTACGCTTTTTACAGGCAAGAGTTATAGTTGTTATAGGCAATATAAATAGCCATTATAGGCAATATAAATAGCCAGGCAGTATGAATAAATTTTAAAGGCAACAATTATATATTTTATAGGTAGTATTTATAGCTTTTATAGGTGACATTTTTAGATTTGTAGGCAATATGTATAGATTTCATTGCCAATGCCCAATTATAGGTTTCATAGGTACAAATTTTATAGGTAATAATACAGATGTTACAGGTAACAGGACAGATTTTATAGGTAACAACTTTTACAAGCCATAACAACGTGTGATAACGCTGGATCTGGTTTACCCTCTTCTCATGTTTTCTAGTTGGTGTAAATATTTACGTCTCTCGAGACTGGATAACCCTAGACCTCTGAGCACTCTGCTGAGTTTCAGTAAACCAAGCACTCTCGAAAGCTTCAATAACCCAATTACTCTCGAAAACTTCAATAATGCAGTCACTCTCGAAAGCTTCAATAGCACAATCACTCTCAAAAGCTTCAACAACCCAATCAATCTCAAAAGCTTCAATAATCCAAGCTTGGCTCTTAAGTAACCCAATCTTAATTCAATCAAGACGAGGCGGACGGATTGATGTAAGCTGCTGACGTCACGTATTTAAATTTAAAACTATTAATTTGATATATGGATGGTTGAGAAACAAATATTTTAATTGTCATCATTAAACGTCTCTCTCGACATTTTCCCCTCATTGTTTATCTGCAGCGTTCGGTATTTTTAAAATTTAAAATTTCCTTGACGTGACTGTGATACAAATCACTATTCGAAACCAGTTTTGGATGTCATGGAGTATTTGTACGTTGAAAAAATTATCGTTTAAACACTTAGAATTATCAAAGGAGTACAGGAGGCAGGAGTACAACACTATCATCATATGAAATTGCCTTTTTTTAGATAACTATAGCTTTCTTCAAGACTAAAATCACCTGCTCATTGCAAGTAAGTAGTTATTTGTACTTATATTATCTTCTTAATACTCCAATTTAATCTTTTTTTAATTCTAAAACAGTCTAATTTCGATTTAACGATTGTTTTCATTGGTCCGGATTGAGTTACATTAAGCTCAGTGTTATAGT
This sequence comes from Dysdera silvatica, assembly GCA_006491805.2. Lineage (NCBI taxonomy): Eukaryota > Metazoa > Arthropoda > Arachnida > Araneae > Dysderidae > Dysdera > Dysdera silvatica. The sequence continues at coordinate 8,831 of QLNU02011850.1, read as the reverse complement.
TTTCTCGATTTGACATTTTATTTCCTCGATTTATGGATAACTTTTCGTCATTGGCCTGTAGCTCCAAATAGAATTTCAGTTAGAAAATCAACTGTCGTCAGAAAATTCCCTTTAATTAAGTTAATTTAATTGAAGCGAATGCTTTTTTTTACAGAATGTAAAGAAGCATTTATTGCGTTTTGACGTGAAAGGTGATCTTTTCGGTGCATCGAAAAACAATCGGAAAGGAAATATTAAACGCTAACCCCCACGAAACATCAAAACAAACGTCAATCAAAGATTTTTTTTTCGAAGTAGTAATTATATACTTACGTTGTGTCTTATATTTACTAAAATTTACACGTTTCCTTCACAACGCTGGTAAGCATTTTTATGCTTTGCTTTTTCAATAATTTCTTATTTCAGTTCTGATCAATATCACATCCATGATTTTTGCTCGTGGAGGGCCAAAAATGTAAAAAAAATATTACTTTTTGTAATGTTAATAGTTGTTACTTTTAACGTATTCTATATGTAAGTTTTCAGCCCAAGGAAGAGACCAGTATCTACCGCTGCTCCCCATCCTGTGCTACATTGGTTCCGATAAATACATTTCCCGATACAAAGAATTCCTCGATGTAACGATTATTTTCACTAGTCCTGTGAAAATCGTTAAATCGAGGTTAGACTGTATTTTAATACAGTCTAACCTCGTTAAGACGAACATCAAGGGGTGAACAGAAAATCTGTTCGTATTAACAATTATTCGTATTATCCGTAAAAGATGGGTGGGTGGGGGAGATCCTATTACTAACAAGGGGAACCTAGAGTGAGTGCCCCGCCGATTTTGATGAAATGTTTTGATGAAAGTAGAGCCAAAATAAGGAAATACATATCTCAGCGTCGTGCCAATGCAGCTTATTTTCGAAGATACGAATTTTTAAAGATTTTTCATCCCATATATGAGCTTAAAATACGACATCCTTTGCAAACTAATAGGTAGCTTAGTTGGTAAGTTACCGGCCTAGCGCTTCGTGTTTTTGCGTTCGATGCCCGCGGAAATCGGTCACTTCTTTAATTTTTTAATATGTATTCTTTTAACATATTTATTTATGTATTTTTATTAGTAAAAATACTTCGCTTACAATCGGATTTTGTTCATAAACTTACTTTAATAAAATTCATATTTATGTAGTTATATGTTAATTGTATGCTTATTGGCAGTGATAATTTCTACTCAAATTTTAATTGCTGATTATTAAAAAGTTGAAAAGTATAGAAAAAGTTTTGGTGTAGCCATTCAGCCTGTTATGTAGTTAAGTAGATCCAGCACACTTTATTAATGTTTTTACAAATGACGACGGCACCTGTTCTTCTACTGCTGAAGTAATTCCACCTCATTGTACCCCATACTGTCAACCTCGTGATGTGTACTTCTTCAGTTAAGTAAAAAATTTCATTAAAAGGTTACAAAATTGTGTTGAAATCTTATAAGAAAATAGTCATTTAAACACGAGAGCATATAGATGCTTTGAAGACCCATTCACTTATTGACAATCAACTTTCGGCGCCTATTTTTAAGAATATGTTACAGTACACTTGGTTTGTTGCAAAGTTACGAAAGAAGAGTCTTTGAAAATGTAGATGGTATTTGTTTTCCAGATGATATTAGACAAAGAAAATCAGTTGTTCGAATGTAATTGTTAGTTAAGCATAATTGTTAACATTATTTATTATTAACATTAGTTAAACGTGATTGTTATTTCGAACATAATAGTTGTTCGAACTTAATGATCATTTATAGAATGCTCATGTTGTAGAATTTTTTTATGTTTTTATAATAATTATCATCCAAAACTGTGTACCAGTATACAATTCCGACACCTCCGATAGTGATACACAAAATATGTTCACATCAGTCAGTTTTAAAATAAAATTGATTGCATTTTATACGATAAAATGTTTCTACATAAATGAAATGCATATAAATGAGATGCATATAAAATGTTTATATGTTATAAAATAAAATTATGTTTATATGTTATAAAATAAAATTATGTTTATATGTTATAAAATAAAAGATTACATACTAAAAATGCGTTTATCAATAGATAAATATATTTAAAAAAATATTAGGCATAACAGATGCTAATAGTGGAAGACTGAAAAGGCTAATAATGACAAATTGGTATATTTTGGGGAAGCCGCTCCAATTAAACTTTTCACGGGTAGCCACTGTCAATACGTATTGTTTGTTATGTCGTATTATTTCAAGCTTCGACATGAAAGCTTTCGACTTATTGAAGGTCGACGCCCTTCTCTAAGTTCTGCTAATATTAATTATAATATTTAATCATCTTAAATTTCGCATTTCTATATCTTAAGTGCAGTGTTTTTAACTCTTTAATATTTTTAGGTACACACAGTTAGAGTAATATAACGTAATTGTGTAAGAATTTGTAAATTTTTAGAGCATAACGGTTTCTGTTTCAACAATTATTTTTAGAATCAACTTCTGTCTTTGTGTTGAGACTTAAGCAATATTTTTTGAGAAGTAACGGCATTTCGCGGAAAATATTTTCAAGAAGCTGATTAATAATGAGTATAGAAGAAGACAGCGATTTGTTTAAAGAAAATTTCAAAGAGGTACGTATAGAAATACGTCATTTAATTGTATCTCATGCTTATGCACATAAAGGGTGCTTACAATTAAAATCAGCATACTGCTCTTCGACGAGTTATAATGAACGTATTCGAACAAAATTTGTTATTTGTGCTAACCAGAATAGGCAGAAGCATATCATGACGGAGATATGTAAATTTACGCTGTCATTACTAGAATAGATTAAAGCGCTTTTTGGGACTTTGACTGTTGCAAAACTCGTTTATATTCGAACTCCCTTCAGAGGCCTTATTTCTATGCGGTTCAGGTCCTTTTTTGTGCGCCAAATGTTTGGCCATTTGTGTGCCAACTTTTCCATTAAACAAACGAATGAATGATTTTCCCCATCTATCCTTAACAAGAGAGAGAGAATCCGTTCAATGATTCTGTTATTGATCAATTTAGCATCCGTCTAGTTCTTTTGGTTCTCTCCGAAAATATTTTGTGGGTTTGGCCCTTCTCCCCCACCTTACTGAATGGTAATGGATAAATGATGCAGAACATAGCTGAGGGTAAATTATATTAGATATATTAGTATTTATTGTTCATGTGATACTTGTCTCTGTGAAGTAACTGAATTTCGTTTGAGTCTCTATATATTTTTACACAAATATGGGCCTACAGTGTTAGGATAATTCTTATCAATTAAAATAGGTTTTTTTTTAATTTGTTTTCATTTTAAAGACTTCTTCTTAATGACTCTCTTCTTGGACTTTCCATTTAAATAAAATTATAAAAGTGGAGTCAAAAACTCAATACATTTCACTCATTTCCGAATATTTGTGTATATATTTCATTTTTTCGTAATTCTCATACTTTCTTGTAATTTTCATAACTTCCATATAAATTTCATATAATTTTCTTAACTTTCATATAATTTCGTAACTTACATATAATTTTCATTATTTTTTCAAATTTATTTAGTTTTTATAAATTTTGCATAAATTTGATTAAATATTTAATTAATTACGGGATCATGATGATGATGATGACGTATAATTTTCATTATTTTTTTCAAACTTTAGATTTTATGACTTTTGCATAAATTTGATTAAATATTTAATTAATTACGTGCTTTTTTTTAACCAAAAGCATTAAGCTGAAGCAACTTAGGATCATAAATATTATCTAGGTTGAAGACAAATTGTACAATAAATTTTAATTTTTTTGTGTAGTTGAAAGATGAAATTGAAAAAGAATATGGACCGGATAAAGTCAGTAGCAATACAATTAGGAAATTTTTAATAGGTAAAGACTTATGAGAAATTACCAACTTACTTATAAAAAATTACCAACTTACTTATGAAAAATTATAAACTTACTTATGAAAAATTACCAAAAAATAATTACACAGGGTGCCCATAAAGGAAGTATACAACTTTTCAAACTAACGAAACAATACAGAGTTTCACCAGGGGATTCCATAACAAACAGTTATTTCGATACTGGCGTAAGGTTTAAAAACACGACGTTTTGGGAGCCAAATTTGCCCCTTTGTCAAGTTGGCTCCCGAAACGTCGTGTGTTTAAACCTTACGCAAGTGTCGAAGTAACTGTATGTTAACTTTCCAAACTCTTTGTTTACATCGAACTTACAATGTCTAGAAACTTAATCCTGTTTTATTTATGTGAAAAAAGTAAAAGGTTTCTTTTTTCATGGTCAGAATGTCCCCACATGCGTTCCATTGTTCCATATGATAGTATGTGTAAACGGAAATCTAGTCATATCCACGTTCGCTGCAAAATGTCTCGGGTGTTACACTGACGAATCCTTCGTTAATGTGTTCCTTAATTACATCAAGGGAGGTTCTTTACTCACTGGTCGATGCTCTTTCGCATCGGAGGAGTACACGTTTCTGAAATTTTGTTTCACTTGTGTTAGTGATTTCGCTTCCATAAACTGTATTGCGCAAAAAGCATTCTTTTGCGTCGATGCTATCACTGTGGTTTTCGGTATCTGTTAGGCTCTATGGAAACAGGTGCACCGTTTGTCACGTGGAGCTGCTCTAATTCTAAAGAAAAAAGTTAGACTGTTGCCATGTATTTAAAAAAAGAAAGAATTAAGTTTCTTGCCATTGTAGTTTCGATGGAAATAGAAATCGAAGTTGCATACTTCTTTTATGAACACCCTGTATATTCCTTGAAGGTAGATTTTTTTATTGATGTGTTCGTATAAAAATATTTATAGATTTCCGTCGTGTACAGGTAGATCTGCTGGCGGAGAACCGGGGTAACATGGGCTTCGTCAGATGTCTTTTTTTGTCGGTGCTTGGGCAAAATGTTAACAGACAATAATATTTTCACAATATTGTAACAATTCTGTATTTATTTTACCTAAAATGAAATGTATTATCTACTTATCTACTTAGATCAGTGGTTCTCAAAACGTGTTTCAAAGAACCCTAAATTACCGCAATTACCTTCCAGGGGTTTCGCAAACAATTTGCAAAATACCACCGAAATTTTTAAGACAATTTGTAAATTCTGAAATTTTTCTTCATGATAATTTTTTGGAGCTATCTAACAGTAGCCATTATACAGAAACAACGGAAAGGGGTATTTCCTATCTTTATATACTTAATTATTGCTTGAATGAATGAATGAATGAAATGGAGTGGCAAGTCAAAAGAACCTAGGCCAGATAGACCCATTATACCTCTCCATGTAAACTACAAACTAGCAAAAAAATCCCTGTTGCCTTACAGAGAGCAAGGCAGTCGATTAAATGTAGATCACCGAATTCTTGAGGCAATATATCTAGAGCACCAAAGTTCGGAATCTAAGTTCCGCAAAGGCAACACGATCACCAAGAACGTGCTCCACTGTTTCAGCAACTTGTTTTCATCCTCTGTATATATGATCATCAATAGCCTTAATGGTGTGGAGATGTTCCTTAAGGCGGTGGCCAGTAAGTAGACGCACTAAGATTCTGCATGACTTTTTGTCAAGTTCCAGTATAAATTTTTGATCCTTAACAGAGGCATCTTTATTAAAATTTTTGATTGCCTTATACCAGGAATGTGCACCCACTCTTTAGCAATTTCTATCACGGATTAACCTGAGTTCACGCCTAATCCCAGAGCACGAGACGGGAAGAAACGGCTCAGGTCCAACATGCTTGGTGGAAGAACCAAGACTTGCTAGCCCATCAGCCACCTCATTTTCCTCCACACCCAAATAGCCAGGTACCCACACCAGTCTCACTTTGTTGAACTTTAGTTGTTTTTCAATTATTCTTCGACGTTCCAGCATCAGTTTGGAATTGGCAGTCACTTTTGCCTAGTGTTCTCAGTACTACTTGACTATCGGAACAAATTGCAATTCAATGATCGCGAATTTTCCTCTTAACAAGTTCTTGAACGCAAGTCAGGATAGCAAAAATTTCCACCTTAAAGGCAGTGCAACATTCTCTTAAGGCAACAAAAAGTTTGAGCTTAGGTTTATCTCGAAAAACACCAGCCCCTGATAGGTTCCCTATCTTTGAACTATCAAGAACATGTCCACCTCTCCAATCTTTCCTAAATGAAAAATCCACAGCTGGTGATCTCATGAAAATAGCACAATTACAGATGTTGTTCTGATTCACCTTTACCAATGTGCAAGTTTCATGCAATATTGTCCAAATTGAGTTGCGTTACACTATTTAAGCATTAAATCAAGAGCTCTTTGCATAAGTTCTTGTAAAGTGTCAGGGAAGGGATCCTTCAGAAGAATAACACTATCATCGCATAGACTTGTGTAAAGTAGCCTATAGAGTTGGCCTTTCTAATTAATCCATCAGCAACCAGTGACCATAAGAGGCCCCCTGTGGACAGCCCTTAGCTGTTCTAGCTTTAATCCAGGTTTCATTCAGTCCACTTCGAATGTAACGATTTTTGAGCATGAAGACAATGACTGTGGCGTTAACGCCGTGAGCCCTTTTAACCTCCTCAATGTCAATGATTGAGGTGTTGTCAAAGGCTTCTTCCATATCAAGGAAGGGCCCTATGGTTTGTGCCCCAAGGTTCCTTCCAATTTTATCTACCACGTGATTAAGAGCAGTCTCAGTGTATTTGCCTATTTCATAAACGTACTGATTGACATGGAGAGGCAAATCCACCAACGTGGTTTCTCTGAGATGGACATCAATCAGCCTTTCCAGAATTTTTAATAAAAAAGATGTTAGACTAATGGGCCTCTTTTTTGCTCTTGCAGTAGTCGTCTTTTCTCGGTTTTGGTATTAATGCAACTCTTACAATTCTCCAAGGACCTGGTATAAAATCATATGCCAAGCACATGCAAAATATTTTAAGCAGGGGATGTCTAATGATCTCCAATCCTTGTTGTAACATTCCAGAGAAGATGTCAACTCCCGCAGATTTATATGGTTCGAATGAATTGATGGCCCATCTTATTCTTTTCCGTGTAATAATGGTACTATACGTTTTGCAGTCCCCCTTCTTTCAATACAATGAGAAGTTGATTCTTCCCCAGCATTCTCATCAAAAATCACTTCACCCGTAGTGAAATGGTGGGAATTAGAGTTTACCACATCATCCCTATTTTGTACACCAGAATCATCTTCTTCAATCACTTTGCTCCAAGGAAAGTGCAAGGAGACAAGGAATTTAAGGGTATCTCCATCTGAGTTAGTGAAAGTTCCATCAGCTTTTTTGCAGTTGTCCAAGTCTGGCCACTTTGTCCTTGGTTAGAGCTTTATGTAGCCTGGATATACTCGATATACCCGGAAGAGGTTTCTCTTTTAGATTGCCTAATGTGCTTTGTATTATTTTTAAAGGAGTTACAAAAGTACTTCTAGTCAAGTTTTTTACCGGATCTCTTAGCTTTATTAAAGAAATGCCGGCTTTTTCTCCTGTGGCTTTAAATTTGTGAGTTCCACCATAGGACATTATTTTGTCTGCCTTTGGTTTTCATGGCGCAACTGACCTCAAAAGCAGAGATCAGTGCCTCTTGTAAAAAGCTATTAGCAGCTTCAAGTTTCTTAAGGTCTTTGCTTTTAAGGAAATTTTGTCTTTGCTTATACGGAAACACTGCATGCCAACTCTGAGTTCCTCAAAAAAGAGTCCCCAGTTGGTTTGTCCGAGATTTCTATATTTCAGGGTACGTCAGGCACTCCTGTTATATTGAATTAGATACAGTTATGGTCTGACAGCGTTTGTTCACCAGAAACATTCCGATCTTTTATTAAATGATTGATAGAACTAAAGATTATGGTGATGTAAATGACCTCCTGTCTCCTGACATTCTTAAACATGCGGGAAGAACCTTGATTAGAAATCAAAAGGTCAGTTCTCAAAATAAAATCCAGTAGTGAGTTACCCCTAAAACTGCGATTGCTGTTGATCCACACCGTATGATGCTCATTGGCGTCACAGCTAATAATAATAAGAGGGATTTTTCTGGTCTGACAAAATTCCATAAATATAACCAATTCCGGTAAAGAAGGTGGGTCAGCAGAGTCATAGGACGGATAGGAAGTGCAAAGAAATATCTCCCTATTAATAGATCCCCCCCTTTTTAGTAGGACATTTTTCGTTTGACAGTTTTCTGTTTCATGCGGATTTTCTCCATACCTTGTTCCAGTTCCTCCATATCGGATTCCGCATTGGAGTTACCTGAGAGAAGATTAGGATTAAAACCCTTACGTTCATTAAAAGTTGTGGTCAATGTCCCAGAGTCAGGGATTTCTGCAACTGAGTCACTGACTGGAGTCTCCTGGGAGGAGTCTCTGACCAACTTGCTGTCAGATGGAGTCCTACTAGAAGCCTCCATCCTAGGTAAGGTAATATTAGAAGTCCCTGCGACAGAGCCTTCCAAGGTTGTTAAATTAATTTTATCCTTAAAATTTAAGCATCGAGTTGTAAAACAGTCAATGTTAGTAGAGCCCTGGATTGCTGACACAAGGCTAAATACACTGAGAGGTCGCCCGGCTTCTAAGTGGTTCCGTTAATGATGCTTCACTCCCAGCACCATTCTTCCCTCGGCATGGGTCGCATAACACCTTCGGATGGGGGGGGGGATGATCGAGATTCATCGGACTGGATACCCCAGTCATTCAGTCCAAAAAGCCAGATAGCTAGATCATTCGGCTATCCACCGCCTGCCCACCCACCTGGTGGCTGATCCCCATAGCCCCTGGTGCATGTTGTTCCACTCCCAACCGAGTAATGATTGCTTACTTTTATGTTTAT
>QLNU02011844.1:0-14288 GCA_006491805.2 Dysdera silvatica | reverse complement strand
CCCCCACTAGGCTTTCATTGATACAGGAAAAATACTGATTCGCAAAAGAATCCCCTTGCGTTCGAGATAAACATGGCATACTCGCTCACAGCTTGTTTGGGTTTCGTACTCACCTACGTGACATCACACTCTCACATGCTTCAGCAATCTAGCGGAATTTGTAACGTTTTCAAGGGAATAGAGTGAGTTTTGGTTAACGAACTCAGTACTGTTACCAGTTTGGTTTATAATTCTTCCTCCTCTACTTCTCCTCCCTTAATTTTTCCTCCTCTACATCTCCCTTAATAATTCCTCCTCTTCTCCTCCCTTCTTTGTCCTCTCTTCCTCTACATCTCCCTTTGTCCTCTCTTACTCTTCATCTCCTCCCTTAATTATTCTTCCTCTTCTATCTTCTTTATCCTCCCTTTCTCCTCCCTTAATTCTTTCTTCCTCTTCGTCTCTACTTTCAACTCTTTTTCCGTGGATGGAATGTTGGTTTTTAGGCATTTTCTGGAGCCCAGTACTTGAGGTTACGGCAGAACTATTCCCACATGGAATTTCCCGCTTAGGAAAAATTATTCAACCGGAAAAACGTCTAAAATTCAACAATCCATCAGGGCGGCCATCAAAACGGCCGTTGGCGACCGTTTTGGCGGTCTTGAAAAACGGCGCCAAGTGGTGGATCTAATCTGGATTTTCTCCCATTTTTTTCTAAAAACATTGAACGCGCGTCTACTAAAATAAAAAATAAATAGAAATAGAAAGTGCAGCAGGAATTTCGGTTAAGCGAAGTTCGGATAATCAAGGTTCGAATGTACATAAAAATCAGTTCAAAAAGTTAAACTTACCAAAAACAGAAGTTAATAGGGCACCAGTGCAGGATGAGATCATTTGTTGAACAGGAGTAATTTTTAATTTTTTTTCTTTCATTCTAAAACTCTCAGACTTATTAAAACTGCTAGTACTGATCATATTTCATAAGACAAGAAGGCTGAAAAGCCTGATCCAATACATATATACAAGGCACTGAAGCAAACACTAAACCCAAAAAACTATAAAATGATGAAAATCTAAAGTTCTAAGACGCGAATGGATACGAAATAAAAACTGGATGCGTCCCATAACCATATAAATTCTAAAGACAACAGAAATGTGATCCTCCGCACCTCGTGCTAAGATTGGAGTCTAATGTTTACTGTCAGGATTGCCAGTTCAGTACAACACATAAGTATAATATTTTTCTAAAAGTTAGGAGGATAGAAGGGCTTGAGATGCACGCACAGATTCAACACAACCAGATAGGAAGGCTCATTTAAGAGCAGGTGTTGTCGCTAGGAAGGCGGTTTGGAGGAATCAGTTGGACACGTAAAGCCGTGATGCTAGTTTTGCAGCTTTTTCGCCCAATTTGTCTACTGTTACATGATAACGTTAGCCATTTGTTATCCTGGTATATTTGGACAAAATAAAATGTGTTTATTATTTATTTACGAAGTTCAATAGCATTCACCAAACCGCGCCCATAGGGGCGTTACGATCACTAGACCCACGCTCCCGTTCGCGAGATTTGAATTTCCATAACACTTTTAGCATTAGGATCAATTTAAGGAATCTGATTGGCTAACAATGGTATCACTTATAGGTTTGCTACGCAATTTTGGTCGCCGATGTAACACGCACCAAAAGCTCAACCACTTCAAAATTCACACTTGTAGTTTACGTAAATCAAATTTTAATCGCGGGGGAATTTTAGAACGACACTCTTCAATAATACATCCAATTTATTTTTAATATTAGCATGAGTTGATTTTCTTCTTGAATTTAAAATGTAATAAATGGTTGGAAATCTTTAACACGAAACAAAATTTTGGAACATTGTGCTGTTAGCTTATATTTTTATATAAAAATCATCTTTTACCTCAATTTTTAAGTAAATGGTAGCTGGATTTTTTGCTAAAAAAAAAAACATATCGAGTACGTCGAGTAGTAACCCCGTATTCAAAAATAAAAAAGTTTGCGCACCTCCCTTGATTCCTGGAATTGCCTTCCTAGATTGAAGTTGAAAATTAGTATTTTTGAAATACACTAAAAACTCCCCAAGGTGACCATTGTCGGTTACAGGAAAAGGCGGTCGTTCCGAGAGGTGGTCTCCGAATGGAGCTAAATTTAGCATTGGGTCTATGGAGGAGGAAGGAAATCCATTTTCAGAAATGTTGGCTGTTAAGGGAGATGGTCGCAAGATAGAGGTGTTAGTTAAGAAAGATTTTTCTGTATATAATTTAAAGTTATTTCTGAGTTGTTTTGTATCTATGGAAAATGCATATTCAGCAATTTTCATGATGACCGCAATTCCCCCAAAAAACCATGGAAAACAAAAATACAACTGGGTTGCGTTTGTAAAAACCCGGGTATTTGCCAACCTTGTTTTCCCTGCATCGAAGTTACGTCTATATGCATGTATTATTTAATGATTATTCATTAAATGATTCGAATATCTAGAAAATACATTACTTTTAAAAACGTTTGCTCAATTACATTTTTTATATTGTCACATCTGCAGAAAGCAGCAGGTTTTGACAACTACACCACGTTCTTTTGGCTCACATACAACCCTAATTTCGCCAAAAAAACGCCAATTCTTCTTGACGGGAATTATTTCGATCTGGGAACCCGGACGCACATCACCTACTCAGCCAATCAGATTACTTAAATCGGTGCTAATGCTAAAAGTGTTATGAAAATTCAACTGTCGCTGCCGGTTCTGGGTTGTTGGCCGCCAGCGTGCCACAGATATTTCGCCAACCCCCACAACCCCCCATCCTGCTTTGTTCGTAGGTGAATATAATGTTCTAAATTCCTAAACCAACCCATGGAATGTATCAGCCACAATATTCTTATGGCCGTTCTATTGAATTAATAAAGGGGAAAATTAATTTGTAAAGGATTTCTTTTAGTTTTGAACAAAAATTTTTTATTATAGAAGTATATGACCAAATGCGGCCGCCCTAGAAATTGGCCGCCTGCGTGCACGCTCGTACTGCACACCCGGTAGAACGGGCCCTGAAATCTCGCATTTTTTTACCACTTTTTTTGCTAACACGTGTTCAAGAAATAGATGATTTTAGTCAGGAATGAAAGGCGTTTACCCATACTAATTATGCTATAAATGTTTGACTTCTTAATTACAAATAGAGATTTCGATTTCTGAAAAAATTCTTTTTCGTTGTTTATGTTCACGAAATAGAAAAAACCTTTGAATAGAGGACATCTTGGGACTTGCGAATCTGTTGGCTATTCGGGGGTGATAGGTTAGTGTTTCTCAACTTTTATGAAACCGTGGCCCTGTAAATTTGTTTTTTCTAAGACAAGAGTCTGGTCTCGACAAATTTACACGTAAATACCTCCCATTTTTTTTAAGTCCATACATACATTAGACTATAAGTATGAAATTAATTGTGGCATAAACATAAAGAGTACCAGTGCACTTCTTCTGTTAATATACAATTTTCTGGTACGCTTCTTTGCTGATTGGGCACTGGCATTTTCAACACAGATGTTCTTTCGTTCAGTTTTAAGAACAGAGGATGCACCGCACAGTATTGTAATCGGCTTGCGGGCACTGTTTGTGAATGGTCATAATGAGCGGTACACTCTTTCTTGAATGCTAAAAGATTTCGATGCCTTAAAACTCTCGATAATTCATGAATACACACGATAAACTCAAATATTTAAAAATATACGCCGTATTCATTGGCAGTCGCTGCAAAGATGTTATTTGCGTGTTTTGGATCTGAGTTTCCCGAAGCATTCGCGACTATTACGATTATATATCTATTCATGAAAAACGTTTAGAAAAATAAAATAAAAAGTTCCAGGAGAATCTCTAGCAGCCCGGTATAATTGATGCCGGGGCCCTGGGGTTGCAAAACACTATGTTAGGGCATATCAAGATTAGAACTGGGAATTAGAAAAGTGGTCTCTAAATAGAAATGTTCGCTATTCGGGAGCGTCTGTTAAACAGTTTTCACTGTAGTCGATTATCTGTACTTTTAAATTGAAGGTCAGAAGTAAAATTACAGTATTCTTTCAATATTTAATTTTCTTAGAATAACTTTTTCGCCATGAATTATTTTTATATAAATGCAAGGTTTGCTATGGCTGTCTAAATTCCGTATCGAATGAAATTTTGAATCTTTATATTCATCATATACCTGCGGGGTTGGGACTTTTATTTTTGTTTTGCCCCATACACGAAAAAGATGAGAAAAGATTTTCCACGCAATAAAAAAAAAGTAAACCCACATATATCTGACATAACTTGTGGCGGGTTTTTGGAAGGAAGGGCTTCATAAAAACGCCATAGAGAAACGAACGAAATAATTGAATACAAGAAGCGGGAAATGAGCCAATCATCATCGTTCAGACAAGAGGAGGGCGCGAAGCAGTGTAATGTTGTGTAGAGGAAATGGATTTTGCATGCAAATTACGTGTGCGCGATTAATCTCCCAAAGGTTGATGGGAGCGGCAAATGAAAAGGGATAAATTAAATTCTCGCTTTTGGGATTCAATCGATATACTCTACACATGTCACTAGAGGATGTAATGTTGTTTCTTTACGAATGAATAAAACGCGTATATTTGCAGTGCAGCTTCATTCTTTTTCGGATAAATGGCTTAACATCGTTTTGGCTAGTTCGAACATTTCTTAGAAGTCGTGTTTTAAAATTAGGGTTTAGTTATTTGAAATAGTTTTATTTGTAAGAATTTACCTTTCCAAATACTCGACTAAACAGCAGTGTGCACAAGAGGAGCTGTAATTTAAAAGTTACTGTGTGTACTTGTGTATATATACAGGCAGGCCCGTAGCTAGACGCTTGTTACGGGAAATGGGGGCTCTGAAGGTTACAGGGGGCTTAAAGTTCTTTAATATTTTAATGTATTTTATTAATATATTCAATAACATAAATATCTAAGTAGGCTAATATATTTAACATTAATGAATAAATTTCTTAGCTTAAATTTTGCATTAAAAACTTACAGAGGTAAACTAAAATTTATCATTTCCCTTATCCTTATTATAGAATACATGAAGACTCAGACCTCTGTAAAATATACGATTTACATAAGATCTACCGTAGAAATCTATTTTAAATGTATTTTTAAAATCAAAGAACAATTTCCATTGTCATGTACAATTTCGTACAAAACAAAAAATTTAAAATAAAATTCTAACGTAAGATAATTTATTTTGAAAAACTATTTTCCAGGAGGGGTTTACCATGTTTCCAGGGGGGCTCAGCCGCAGGCTGGCTACAGCTCTGTATACAGGGTGATCATTTAAAAACGCCCCACCTTAATAATAGTTATAAGGTAGGTACGATTTTGAGTAAAAATACGTCAATTTTTATTTGCAGGGGGAAGCCCAAAATTAGTATTAAAATTTGTTTTGTTCAACTACCTGCCTCCCAGGCCTCCAATTTTAAATTTTCAAATAGAAACCCCTGTCTTGTGATATATCATTTCAAACAGCGTAAAAAATGCAATATTTCTGCGGAAACAAATTAAATTGGTTCGTGCTTTCGGAAGAAAGGGCTAAAAATAAAATCTTTATTTCGCGACCCTCTAATTCACGGCCCCCTAATTCGCAGTTCTCTAATTCGCCACTCTCTAATTCATGACCCTCTAATTCGCGACAATTTAATTCGCGACCCTCTAATTCTCAAGTAACGCGGTAGGTTTTCAACGTTAACAATAGCCATCGTTATTGTATTTACGGAAGACCTTTACCTTACCCTTTTTATTGACTGCAGACAGACAGGCAGAAAAACCGAAACCAATAGCGAGTTCAATATCTATTGAAACCCGCTATTTTTTTATACTAATTTTGGGCTTCCTCCTGCAAATAAAAATTGACGTGTTTTTGCTCAAATTTGTATCTACTTTAGAACCAAAGTTATTATGGTGGGGCGTTTTTAAATGATTAATTACCCTGAATCATAGGCGTAAGCAGAAAGTTCATAAGGGGTTATAGGCTTAATGGGAGGGGTTACAGAGCTACAACTCATATATTCCTATGTTAAATATACAAAATTTCATTGCAATGGGGGTTACAACCCCCAAAATCGCTCCCTTGCTACGCCTATGCCCTGTATGCCTGCTTGCTTGTACTTTTCCGTTCCAAGACGTCATGACGGCTGGGCATGAATGTGAGGAATAAATAAACAAATGTATATCAAAGCCTATAGACCTCTTGTAGGACCTTTTTTTTTCCTTAATAACACTAAATAACAGTTTGTGTATTAGTTTATGTGATAATAATGTTAATATAGTGTAGAGAAATAAAT
Organism: Dysdera silvatica; assembly: GCA_006491805.2. Classification (NCBI taxonomy): domain Eukaryota; kingdom Metazoa; phylum Arthropoda; class Arachnida; order Araneae; family Dysderidae; genus Dysdera; species Dysdera silvatica. Next base: position 7,968 of record QLNU02011844.1, on the reverse strand, counting down.
GATGCATTAAAATTTACCCACAATCTTGGCTACGTGGTGTAGAATCATCCTGAAAGATGCAGGACTTAGTATCATTATAAATTGTTTCTTGATTGTTGGAATTAACTTCACAAATATGATGTCTTTGCAACACTTTGTATGTTCACGGAACCATTGATAAAATATAGTCTGCCGACACTTTTATTGGATATATGCCTCTGCAAACTATTTGACTCACTGGAAATGTCACTATCTAAAGCAAGCAATTTCTTTCATAAGCTTCTCATTTTTTTTTCTACTAACGTAGTGTTTGCCGTCAGAACCATGTACGATAAATTTAGACATATTCAAGAATATAACAAAATTTTGCACGTTGATGCTGCAATTAGCTTACTGTTTACTCCAAACAAGCCTATGTTTGTGCATTTTATTCGTCAGTGATGGCCAGGAGCGTCTAATTAAAGAAAATATTGGGAGCGGGGGGAGGCCCAGTCAAGCTCCAATCTTGTCAATTTTCTTTGATTTAGATTTTAGTCTCGAGCGAAGAGGTACGCAGATCTTTGCCCTTACTTCCCATAATTTTATTTAAAAAAAAAGTCTTAAATATACAATAAATGTTTTTTCCCCATTAAATTCAAATGCTTGATAATTATTATAACACTACAGACCTATGTTGGTATAATAAATGTACCCCTGTTTCCTCTCCTAATGAAATTTATCTATATCTTTGCAGCAACAAGAAAAACCATTAGCAATAACAATTATTAAACAATGTCAAATAATCAACGTTTATTGGCGTAGAAGATAATACTGACGTTACGGTATGGCGTGACCAGATGGTGAACGTTGGAAAGAAAATAAATATTTCTGCGCTCGGTGGGACCTGAATCCACGACCTTCCACTTGCTGGGCGGAGGCTCTACCCACTGAGCTACGAAGGACAATATATAATCTCTTTACGAACGTATATATATTGTTGCCAGTTATTTCGCAGAATGGTGTAGTACATGGACTACTATTTAAACCAAATTGCAAAGAGACTGGTATTAAATTGATCGAAATGCCCGTTGCAGCATATGTATTTATTTTATATACATCGAACACTACGCAGATTAAATCAAACAACAATGTCAATCAATCAACGTTTATTGGCGTAGTGATACCAACACCGATGGTATGGCGTGATTAGATGGTGAAACGTTCGAAAGAAAATAAATATTTCTGCCTTCGGTGGGACCTGAATAATAACCTTTAAATAGTAGTCTATGTACTACACCATTCTGCGAAATAACTGGCAACAGTATATATAAGTTCGTAAAGAGATTATATGTTATCCTTCGTAGCTCAGTGGGTAGAGCCTCCGCCCGGCAAGTGGAAGGTCGTGGGTTCAGGTCCCACCGAAGGCAGAAATATTTATTTTCTTTCGAACGTTTCACCATCTAATCACGCCATACCATCGGCATAAATACGTATCACTAATACGCCAATAAATGTGGATTGTTTGACATTGTTTAATTTAATCAGCCAAAGAGTGTTCAATTTTATATAAATAATAATTGTTTCATGTCTGTTTTAAAGAACCTGGTTTTTATTATTTTGGTTATGGGTAAACACAACGCATTGAAATTTTAGTTAAAGTCCACCACTATACGATCACAACGGCCAAATCGCAAAAATATCATTCTGGGTAAACAAATTTAATATTTAATGTTATGGAAATGGGGTTTTAATGTTCTCAAATAGTAAAAAAATTAAATCACAATAAGTAAAACTAACTAAAAAATTTAACCAAACTAATTATAAAACACCTATAAGAAATCAATTACATTTCATTAATTATAATTATAATACTTCCTTTATAATTATAATATACTTCATGTAATCTTCATTAATTATTCTATAATGTTTCTAAATCATAAATAATATAAATAAATCAAATCATAACAACTGGTTGCTGCGACCATACAGTTTAAAACTGTAGGGACAAAAACAGGCATGAAACATTATTCTGCTTATAAAAATTATAACATATTGACAAATTGTTTATTGATTATTGCCTTTCAAGTGTCATATTTTTATCTCCAAAGATTAAATTCAGTTTGAATGACTAGTTTATAAAGAAGTTGCATATACAAATTATGTACATTTAGTTTATTTCACACATGACAACTATTTTTTTTCTTTAAATCCTGACTTTTTAGGGAAAGTTATCTCACAAATTTCTTGTCAGTACACAACATGTCACAAACATATACATAAATTGAAGTGTGTATAAGTAACACTATATTAGAATTATATATTTGTATACTGAAAATTAAAAAAAAAAAGTTTACACATGGTTAAAGTAACTAAAAATGATGTGCAATTTTAACCATTGCAAAGGGTAGGCTTGTAATAAAGTTGAAAATTATATGTTTGCGAAAGGAAATAATCGAAAAATCTCACTCCTGACTTAGTGTTTGCAAAGAAATAATTTAAAACAGATATATTAAGGATTAATATAATTTGGGAAGTGGAGACATTTTGAATAAATAAGATGCATAAAAGTTTTGCTTAGTAATTCAGGGTTGTTTACAAAAATATAATGCTTCGAGATAAGTTTTGAGAAAGGTATTAGTCTCATATGTTGTGTATGCATATGAAAAATTTGTTTCAAAATAAGAAGAATGGTATGAAGAAAGATGGTATGTATTTGGTTTTGTCGAGAGAAGTAAAAGTTTCCCCTCAGACACTATATGTTGTTGAAAAACAGGAATATGGTTATGTCATTTGCTAGTTGGATTGCTCTGGAAGAAATAAACCCAGACTCCAAGCTCAGACAAATTGTCAATAACTAAACTCTGGGAAGAGTAAGGTATAAAATTGAAGCAAAATAAGGGAGACTTGGTAAAACAATGTTCAAGAATGAAAGTTTGACCCTGAACCTAACAAACTATGCATTTTGTAATTACAAATTTACTTTCTGCTCACTAAAAACAATGTTTAATTAGAAACAAATGAAAAACTGAAGAGGGAATATGGGAAAATGTATGTAAAGGTAATAAAAGTTTTTACTTGTCCTTACTACAGTACTATATAAAATCTTCACAATTTCACGAGTTTCAAAAATTAGGCTTAAAAATAGCTGGCAAAAACAAAAAAAGTTATGTAAATTTTTTTATGTAGGTATTGTGTAGGTATGTAAATGTAAACAAACCATAAAATAATATAATTCTAAGAAAAATGACAAAATTTCTTTTGGTGGTATGATGTTCACTGCAGAAGTTCATTGTAAACCAGGAAAATTTTGGAAAAACTAAACTATAAATAATATCTACTTTAAAAAAATGCAGATTTATTATAGAACTAAGGAACTTCATGAATTGTAACATACACTGACATGGCATATAAATTGTTTTTGTGATTGGAAAGCTGGAGATAAAAGTAGCACGCTAATTATATATGAATGATTCATTAAGTGATTCGCTACTTTTTTATTCTCATAATGCAGGCCTATCACCCTTTCGGCTACATATTTTACAAAAATACATACAAATTGCAACACACAGCAATTTTTGTACACATTTTTACACAGTGATGCCTATTGTCCAGCTCTGGTTAAAGAAAATAAAACTTAACTGGCAATTTAGGAAATCATCATTTAGGATACACTTTTCCTTCATTCAGCTGTTTTCCAAGCCTCACAAACTTGTCAAAATAAAAAGCTGCAATGTCCAAAAGTAACCAAAACATACAAAACACACACAAAAATTTATGTGTTCCTGTAAAACCTAATTCCACCATAAACCTATATGATACTGGTCATTTACCAATCTTAACACTAAATTACAACTTCAAAATCATCTAAAAACTTAAAACAATTAAACAAATTCATATTATTTGCATTTTAGTGCCTACATGTTACTTAATTTAATAACAAAAAGTCAGGTAAAAATTAATTTTGTGTAAACACACCATGATCAACTCGGGTATTTCACAAAAATCTTTATTTGGGTTTACTGTTCTCGTTAAAAACAATTTCAATTTTTATGGTATTCAAATTCAATTATCACAAATTAGTCTAGCAATTCAATAAAAATGCCAAATCTATAGTGAGCAAATATAAAAGTGAGGTTAAAAATAAACAGGAGTGAGAAAGTAAACAAATCTTTGCAAAATAATGGACGAAAACAACTTTGAGAAGTGTTGAATTGAAAATATATGAAAAGTTTACATAAACTTCATAACCAAATATAAATGTATGCATAAACTAATGATACTGTGTGTTGTATACCAAACATAAGATTATTTAACAAATAAAATTTAGCAAAATGGCTAATTTAAGGTGTTCCAAAAAGTTGTTTACATGTAGAAACATCACATTTTCCCTTAAAATGTGTTAGACAAATTCATTTTTTTTCTTTTCTCATTACAGAGGTTACATACCTCATTTTGTAAATTACTCCATTTATAACTCCTGATAAATTGAAAGTTAAAATATAAACATGCTATTTTTTTTGGATTGTGTAAAAATATACATTGTTCGGTTAATCTATATGGGCAAATTCAATGTAGAAATACAGATGGGGATTTCTTTTTGGCTGATATACAATTAAAAAAAACTTGGTCTGTATTTGGCACTTATATGCTATAGCCATATACAGTGTGTTCATAAAATGTAATTTGTTATGCATATATGTAAATAATTGAGATACATAAACATCTCATTTTAGTGTAAATATTACACTTATTGTAACCATTTGTTCAGTGAACTGAAATCCTACTATAGGAATAACTGAACATAAACAACAAGACAATAAAATGAATAATCAGCATTGTTAAAGTAAAATATATGTCCATACTTAACAAATTTGCTGATTTTCTCTTACACATTTACTTAAAATCAATTGTAATTGCTATTTAGCAAGCAATTAAATAATTATAAAAATTTATATTCTCATACATCACATAATTATTCTGTGGGTATAAATAAATATTTTTTTTACTTCAAGAATTCATTCTTCCAAACTCTTAGGCATAGTTCCCTTGAAGAGTGATGACTGGGTCTAAACATGTTATTATGATTTGAAGGTTCTTTGTCAAATTTAAATAATTGTTACCAGAATTATTTAAAATATTTTTCCTTTTAGACACCATGTGACCAGGGTGAATTCAAAACACACACAAACACTGAAATTTCATTTTGTGATAAAGCTTGTGAAACCTCTAAGCTGATTACATATTGTACTGCTGGTTTCCATTAAAAAGCAAATTAATCACCTTTGTGGCTTAAACTTACATATACACATCCTTGCCTTTACATATTTACACTTGGATCTCAACTGTTCAGCTCTGATCAAGAGAAGATAAAATCACCTGGCAGCTTGAGGTACATATGGTAACGTTCTAGGTCATGACCAATTTTTTCATGCAGTTTGTTAAAGCTTCACGAACTTTAATACCAAAACAGCCATGATAACACAAACATTAACAAACACAACATGCTGAATTCATGTTGGTCATTCAAACAAAAATACTTGTTCTGATATTTTGCAGGCAAAATTCAGATCAAACTCACAAATTTCTATCAAAACAATACTATTGCTTAATATTTAGCAGAATAATACTAAAATCTGCTAATATTACTAAATGTTTTTGCAAAAATACCTACAGGGTAATTAAATAACTACTAAACTTTAAATACTAAAGAATTTTTTTTTATTAATACTTAAAAGTGAAAACTGAAGAGACTAAATTGTTCACTATTTGAAAAAAAGTTATATTAGTCAAGATAATAACTAATTTGCTTTTTGTGTTATAAAAATGTATTTTAAGAGAGATTGTATATATACTAATAATGTTAAATTGTCAACAGGTTATGTTAACCTGAAAATTTACACTAATCCCAAATAATAAGGATAATAGTGTTAATTCATGAAGAAATCATGATCATGTGAAATAATTGCTTGATTGTTGTCATAATATTAATAAAAAAAAAAACAACAAAACAAAAAGGTTAACCCTTTTCCTGCGTATGTGTCGTGTAGACAATACTCTCATGGCGGCTCGTATCATTACAGGAGGGACATCAGCATCTAACCGTTAGTTGGCTGTAAGCCATAGAAATAGGAAAAACACAGAAGGAGGAATGATTGCGCAATCGCTTTTTTCCCCGATTCCTCTCTCTGTGCTTTCTCCCCTGCTTTCTCAAGGCCTTTTCATACTGGCTAGTCTCTAGAGCGTTTCCCCGTTGACCACCCGAGACGGTTTTGTGTTATAGTTCTATAGTACTATTACTTTATAATTTCTTATTTTTTATATTCGCAATGCCTAAGCGACATTTACAAGGCAACATTGAAAATGAGTTTGAGAGCAGTGACGACGAATTTTATATGGACTGTTATAATCGAGAATTACGGTGCAATGAAAGTAGTGACGAAGGCAGCAGCGAAGAAGCTGCAGGAAGTGATACGAGTGGTAGTGACATTATAGTTGCCAAAAGAAATCGGGCAATACCTTTGCCCAGTACAAGCAGCAGCGACGACGACGCAATTCACGATGCAAGAGAAGACAATTATGGGCCATGGGTGAATGTTACAACGCAGGATAATGTGCCGCACAGGATAGATTTTACTTCTGGTGATAAAGCTGAAGGACCACAGATTCCTGACAACTGTTCAAACCCCATTGACTTTTTTAAACTTTTTTTTGCGGATGAATGGATGGAAAAAATTGTAGAAGAGACGAATAATTATGCTCGCAATAAAATTAAGACAAAAAAGGTTATCAAAGCGATCCACGTGGAATACATGGGTGGATCTTACAGTGGCAGAATTTGAGGCCTTTCTAGGAGTTATTCTAAATATTGGTACAATAACTGTTAGCCATCTGCAGGAATATTGGTCCCAAAACTTCAATGCTAAAATTCCTTTCTTTAGTGCATATTCAGAAGGGAGCGATTCATGCAAATCTTTTGGATGCTTCATTTGCATGAGACAGATCCAAACGATCAAAGTCTTCGGAGTCGGGTGCAAAAGGTCAGTCATTATTTAGATTTTTTGGAGAAAAAAATTTCAAGGAACATTTTGTTCCGTCAAGGGAAATTTCCGTTGATGAGTCTGTAGTTGGATTCAAAGGCAGAATAAGTTTTGACATAACTATCTGAAAACTAACCGGTGAAGAATCGGATGTATAATGTTTGGCGACCATACTGGAACATTTCCATAGAAAAAGTCATCTTAATTCAAACTTGAAAATTCAAGTTATTTGCTACTTTCTAAAGCATAATCACGAGTGCGAAAGTTAAAATAACTAAACAGGAGGAGGCACATAACATTAACAACTCTCATTCGTTCTGCTATCTTTTTGGCTTAACTTAGTAATCCCACTTATACTCTGAAAAAAAAAATTGCTTGTCTTGCAACAATCAATTTTTTTCCCCCCGAATACATAAAATATTTGTTAGGGTGAACATTGAAAATCCCCTTTTTAAAATAACTAATTAAATCTAAACACCCAGGAGCAGATAAATAGATAATTAAATAAAAAACACATACACTCTCTCTCTCTCACTATATATAAATATATTCTTAGATGTTGTTAAGTGTTTTTGTTTTTTCGATATTCTGCCGCCTGTTATTTAATTTTTTCAGATGGGGTTGTACCTCCAATTATTTATACACTGCGTCTATAACACTATGCCACATTAATTAAAATTCAAGAGGAGACACCTCCATTCAAGAGGCGGCACCTTCGTCCAAAGAAACCTTCATCATGGGCATAATAAGAAGTAAACAAGTTTCCTGGGCCATCCATCCATCCAGACAAAATCGAATTCTTTGTAAATTCTTTTCAAGAACTTTAAATTTAGTTGTTTTTTATATGACCAACGAAAATACTTGTTAAAAATGCCTGTTGAATTAACGAAGGTGTAAAATTTAAATTAATTTGATTTTTACTAGTAAAAAACACTCTTAAAAAAATTCTGAATATAAATAAGGCACTTATAAT
>QLNU02011840.1:0-10284 GCA_006491805.2 Dysdera silvatica | reverse complement strand
CAAATAAAAAAGATGAACAGAATTGTATTAATAAAAATAAAAGGATTTTTCTCCAAAAGTTTAACTGTCAAAAAACTGCACCTAAGAGCCTTGAATGCAGTATGTTCCCCACCCCAGGTTTATACTAAATAAAAATATATAGTCTTGATTAAATATAAAATTAAGAGTTACCATTTTAGCAAAGTTTCTTGATGACTAACAATCTATAGCGCTACCCCTCTTTTTAGAAAAAAAAAAAATCCTAAATCTGCCACTACCTACTCGCAGTTAACTTACTGAATTCGTTATTTTTTGAATATTACTAATCTTGATGTGGAATAAATGTATCATTATTCAAAAATCATATTGAGTTTTCAGTTACGTCTCAAACAATTATTTATACAGCTTTCGGCCCAGTGTAAAATTCAAAAATATTTTAATGACATGTCTTTTATTAAATTAGTAGTTTTTGAATTATATCATTTTTTTTCCATTAAAAAAAAATAATAATTGAAAGCAAAATTAATATTGAATACGTTAACTTATTTGTAAGAGAAATTATATGTAATTATATAAAATGCTTTACTTGTAGAATAAGGCAAAAAGTTATAACAGAATGTGACACATTTCCTGGCTTCGAGCTCAATGAAATCATTTTCAATGTAGCCACTTAACAAGTTCTTACTGTATTTTCACTATTCAGGGCCATTTTAATACATTTGTATGCTCTTAGGTACATTTTTTTTTTAACCTTTTTGTATTAACATAAATTTCAGTAGGGAAAATATGTTGCCCTAACACCAACAGTAATCTGTTGATAAAATCGAAACTAAAACATACGAGGTGTGATCAAGATGTATCATGACTGGTGCTCTGTGCTTAAGGAAAATACAGAGTGAAGACACTCAGCAGATATTAACCTTGAACCCTTCCGCATAGGCACCGAGTCAATGTCATAGCTCCCACTACTTCTTCACAGTAGTCTTAAATGTCGTACTGTGTTGTCATCACATTCATTATGTCAGAGAAAGTTGAACAAAGAATCTGAATCAAATTTTGCCAAAAGCTTGGCGATAACCTGTGCTGAGAATTATGCGAAGTTGAAGGAAATTTATGGGGAAGAGAGTATGAGCTGCACAAGAATTTGAGTAGTTCAAATGTTTCCAAGATGGCTGCGAAATTGTCGAAAGTGATGAACTTCTGGGGAGGCCCCTCAACCAACAAAACTAATCAAATCATCCAAGGTATGCATTCAGCTTTGTGGGGAAAATCGTCAAATCATTATTTGTGAGTTATCTGAAGAGTACAACATTAGCTACAGTTCAGTTCAATCTATTCTAACTCAAGATTTGAGTATGAGACGTGTGTCTGCCAAGTTTGTGCCAAAACTGCTCTCTTCAGACTAACAGGAAAACCTGCTTTTAGCTGAGCTTGATCTCCTTGAATGGTTATAAATTCCCAAGGTCCTACATCCACCGTATTTTCCAGATACGGTTCCCTGCGACTTTTTGCTCTTTCCAAAAATTAAATCTCACTTGAAAGGAAGACGATTTCAGGATGTCGAAGAAATCCAACAGAATGTGATGAGGGAGCTGCTCGTTATCCCAGAAAATGAGTTCCAATCTTGCTTCCAACAACGAAAAAAATGCGGGATGAAGTGTGAGACTTCAGAAGGGAACTACTTTGAAGGACATTAAATGCCAAATCCTCAAGTATTGTAGTTTTTTTTGTTTTTTTAGCCCCAGTCCCGATACTTCATGATCATACCTCGTAAATGAACGACTTTGCAAATTTAGGGCTTCTGTTTCGTTCGGGGCCCAGTTAGCGTACATATTAAAATAGCACTGTACTGTAAAATGCAAATGTGTCAACATTCTGAGAAAATGTTCTTTATATTCTCATGAAAATTGATCAATGAATTTTACCATGATACGCATCCCGCAATAAAAGTAAAATTTTTTACAAATATGCCGAAATAATCAGAGTGCAACTAGAAACAGATTCATTCAATTTTGCAATACACATTTTGAAATTCATTACGTAACATGTTTAGTTTTTACATTAAATATTTAAATAGTACAGTGCATTTTAATTGATTTCCAGTATGTTTATATATTTATAGCTAACTGAAGTAAAATGTGAAAATTTTGAATTTGAAAGATATTTAAGTAGAGTTCATAATATTGTAGAAATTTGAGTATCGATCAATAACTACTTTACTATTGAAATGTCACTAAATAGTATTTCATTATTATCACAGACACTTTGAAAATTTTCCTACTTCTGAAAGTGAAGAGGAAAAAATCCAAGAGGATGACGAATACACACCGAAAAAAGTCAAAAGAAGGAAGCGGAAAACTGAAATATGTAATTATTTTTACTCAAATTTTTTTACACTTATGTGTTTTTGATATATATGATTTATTATTTATTTTTGATATATATATATGTATATATTGCTTATACTAATAAACGTAAATTAATTTCATTATCTCAACAATACTTACATAATCCAGGCATAATTGAATATATCCTTACACTCAAAATTAACATACAAAGCATTTATATTGTATTTCAATGATTTCACCCACACAAACCAAATATTTGTATACTCGAGTATGTATGAGCATATGTGTGTGATACGCAAACTGTACGAAGTTCTTCTATTATAGCTGTAACATGGCATAGAAGTTATGCATTTACACACCATGTAGAAAATGAAGGTTTAAATCCTGCTGGTATCTAACCATTTCCTTCCTGTATTTCATGGTTTGATTCCCTAGAACAGCGGTTTTCAACTTTTTTGCATCACAGAGCACTTTTCAAGAGAAAAATTATTCGCGGAGCACTATCCTCGCCCTTATTCCAAAGGCATAGCATTTATGTGCATTTTTGAATACCTAACATTTTTTACCTAACTGCATTTTTCAAGTTGTTAATCGACATTTTATTTTATATTGGTAGAAACATAAATTCGTTTTGAGGCTGGGCCTTGAGATCCCTTCATTGGCGCAAATTCGCGTGGTGTAATTATGGTAACCCACTTCGCCAATTTCAAAACCTATGCCAAATCACGCCGAAGACCGGTTTTTACGTTTGTTTCGCTAATTTAACTCGCCAAGTCAATATACTCAGGAAGTATTCTTTCTTCCAGGACAATATGGGCGTGATTTCAGAACCTCATTGGTGCATCAGCTCAAAAATGACAATGCCTGCTTTGTGACCGGCCACCCTTCCCAATGAAACCCTTGGGGGGTCCTCCTCCTGCTTTGTGACTGGTTCCTAAAATGCTGCAATGTGCTATATTTTAATCTTTGAAAACCAATGGAAGTGACATATTTTCAAATGGAGTAGGCAATATGGGGAAAACACTTAAAAAAAAAAATGCTCATTATGTAAAGTGTTACAGAATCACTTACGTATACAAACATCTTGCATTATTTATAACTTGTTATGGTTTATGGTTGTTATGAGCTAATGACAAACAATGTGCAAAAATGTCGACAATTTAATAACGCTGATGCAGGTAACGTCAGTAGGAGTTCCAATGACAACGAAATTCGATTTTATAGTAGTTCTGAATTTGCATTTAGCATTTTTCGCAAATCGTTGTCGCTACAACTTTATATCTCAATGAAAGATGATTTTTATATATTTTAAATTTTGCTGAAACAATTTTAAAATCCTACAACTATTATACCTGCGCATTGTAATAACATAGGGTGGCAGGATGTTAAAAATTTGAGTAACACAGGGGCATAAAACGCGCTGCTCGTGTTATTCGTAAATATCACTTATATACTTCAATATAGTATTAGTCATACACAGAAGTCGATTCGGTGTCTATATTAATCATAGGCACAGAGCTATATGGGCTCGTGGGGCCCGCGCCTCTTCCCTAAACAACTTGAAATTGCAAATTTACATATATTGTAATGTAGAAATATACATAATATGGACTTACCTTCTCCCCACAATAATTTTGAAAACTGTACACTGACGTGTGAAGGCGGTTTTTCAAAAGATTATTTAAACGAATATTTTAACTGTTATTTTTATGTAATGGCCTAACAATTTTGCGGGTTCACATTTTCCTTCCCTCAAGATTACGCATCTTTTCTTTCAAGGAAATAAGAAATTATTAGACAAGATTGTCGTGTTTTCAGCCGTTGTTGTTTGGGTATAAGCTGAAATATACTGCTCCCTAATGATTTTAAAATTCGTGATTTCATCCAAGGAGCAATGGGGCCCGGTTTGTTAAAAATACGTGTGGTACCTGCATTAATATAAGATATACAGTAAACTTAGTTGACACATAGAATTTGCATTTTAATAACAATAAAGGTTTTTTTAACAGTTTTGTATGATAAAAGATTGAAATGCATTTAACCTCTTATACTTAACCAAATTTATATCATAAAAGGGAAACTAATTAATTTGCAACTGAAATCATAAAAATATATTAATTCTTCTACACTTTCGTATTTCTATATCACCATTTAGTTACCAAGTGATAATTGCTTTCATTCGCTAATTAAATTAAAACAAAATGAAGCAAGTATATTTTATCTGCGTGTTTTAACAGTTTCTGAAAGAAGTAATTTAAAGACTAGTAACTACAAAAGTGTGGGAATTGGAAGGTACTTTGACTTACAGTTACTGTGTAGCCGTTGGTGTGGGGTGTGAATTCTGTGTTCACAAAGAAGATTAGGTAGTGTAAACCTTTCTCTATTTATCTTTTCGAGGTCAAACTCTGCGATTATAAAATGGTCAAAAACGGATTTACCTTTTTTTTACTTACATTTTGATTTATTGATATACTGCTGGTATATTATCATATAATTTATTGAACGTAACACTATTATATTTTATTATTGATATATTTTATTTAACGTTTGTTTTCCTTGATTTAACGACAACTGTTCGTCATTAGCCTGTAGCTACAAGTAGAATTTCAGTTGGAAAATTAGATATCGCAGAAAATTTACTTCAATTGAGTTTACTCAATTGAAGCAGATGCTGGTTTACTGTGTGTAAAGAAGTATTTACTGCATTTCGACATCAACGGTGATGAAATTTTCGATATATTTGAAAAATTCGAAAAAGCATTGTTAAAAGCTGACTCTCCACCAAAAAAAAAAAGAGAAAAAAAAATCAACGTCAATCGAAGATTTCTTTTCGAAGTAGTTATTACGTACGTACTTGTGTTTCACGGTTATTAAATTTTTATTATTTTCCTTTTCGTTAGTTTCTTACTTCAGTTTCAATCAATAGCGCAACCAGGAGTTACGCTCGGGGGAGGGAGGGCCCGAAAATGTAAAAAATATTATTTTTTAATGTAATACTTTCTACATTTAACGTATTTTACATTTAAATTTTCCGCCCAAAGAAGGGCCCGGGACCAATCCCCCCCCCTTGTGGGTACGTCATTGGTTCCGAGAAATATGTGTTCCCCCGATTTAACGATTATTTTCACCAGTCCGTCCGGTGAAATTTATTGAATAGAAGTTAGATTGTAGGCTACATATACGGTGACGGGTTTTTAAGTAAGCACATGAGACACATGCCTGGGGTGGGGGCAGGTAGCAATTTCATAAAATAGCGCTTTCCCACAAACGTTGTAAAAGATATATAAACGTTTTGTCGTCATATAAAATAAATTCAATCATAACAACACCGTTATTTTGTAAGGTAATCATAACTGTTCTTTGTACCGCTATATCATCATCATCATCATCATATTCAACCATTATCTATCCACTGCTGGATGAAGGTCTCTCCAAATGCTTTCCACACAAGTCTATCCTGAGCAATTCGCTTCCACGTCACCCCAACCTGTTTTCTTATTTCATCCACCCATCTAGTTTGAGGACGTTTTCTAGGTCTTCGGTGGTCTCTTGGAATCCAGTTCAGAATTTCTGTTGTCCATCGTTGATCAGTTCTTCTTGCAATATGCCCAGCCCATCGCCATTTCAGCCCTTTTACTTTAACAATGATGTCCTCTACTCTAGTTTGCTCTCTCACCCAAGTGTTTCTTTTTCGATCTCTCCTAGTTATTCCAAGCATGCACCTCTCCATGCTCCTTTGCGTTGTCTGTAACTTTCGTATTGCTCCAACTGTTAGACTCCATGTCTCTGATCCATAAGAGAGGACTGGCAATACACACTGGTTGAAGACCTTTCTTTTTAGACACAAAGGCAATTTCCCCTTCAGGATAAAACTGTTTCTTCCAAATGCACTCCAGCCAAGTTTAATACGTCTGTTGAGTTCTTTCATAATGTTGCCATCCATTGAAATCAGCTGGCCAAGGTAAATATATGAATCAGCAATTTCTAGCTCAGTGTTGTCAACTTGTATTTTTGTTTCCTCTACAAAATTATTGAACATGATCTTAGTTTTTTGTAGGTTCATCTTGAGTCCAACTTCTTTACTTCTAGTTGAGAGCTCTTGTACCATGTCTTGGAGTTCTGATGGGTCCGTTGAAAAAATAACAATGTCATCAGCAAACCGCAGATGATTTAAATATTCACCATTTATTTTTATTCCCTTGTTATTCCAATTTATCTGCTGAAAAATCATCTGTAAAGCTGAAGTAAAAAGTTTTGGAGAAATGGTATCTCCCTGCCTCACACCTTTACCAATTTTGATAGTTTTGGTATCTTTATGTAACCGAAATTTTGCACTTGCATTTTTATACACACATTTCACCATGTCAATGTACACATCCTCGATGTCTGTTGATCTTAAAGAGTTGATGACTGCTGATGTTTTAATAGAGTCAAAGGCCTTCTCATAGTCAATAAATGCAACACACAATGGAAGTTCATATTCATGTGTTCTTTCAATTAATTCTCTTAATACTTGAATATGGTCCACTGTACTGAATCCACTTCGAAATCCAGCTTGTTCTCTTGGTTGAGCTGCATCTAATTTTTTCTGCAGGCGATGTGTTAGCACTTTTGTGAAGATTTTATAAATAGCAGGTAACAAGCTAATTGGTCGGTAATTTTTCAAATCCTCTTTATCACCTTTTTTATGCAAAAGAATTACTGTTGCAGAATCCCATTGGTTTGGTATGTTACCGCTGTTAAGACATTTGGTAAAGAATTTTGCGAGTATGTCTTCTACATATTCTCCAGCTTCTTTTAAGATATCTAATGTAATACCATCATCACCAGGGGCTCTTCCTTTCTTCATATTTTTTATTGCAAATGAAACTTCTTCTTTTAAGATTTTAGGAGCTGTTCCTTCGACTATTTCAATGTCTTCGTTTAATCCACTGTTACTTTCGTATAGATTTTTGTAGAATTCTTCAACTCTTCTAAGTATTTCTTCCCTATTTCTTGTTACGGTGCCATCCTCTCCTTTTAATGCAATGATGTGTTTCTTCCCAATAGACAAACTCCCTTTAACAACCCTAAGGCTCTTGTTGCTTTCAATGGCCTTCCTTACTAACTCACAATTGAATTTTCTTATATCTTCTTTCATGTTTTTGCGCAGAGTTTTACAAAGTTCTATGTACTCAATCCTGGAACTGGTATTTCGATTGTCCACCTTCATATCTCTTCGCCTTTTCATGAGCTGTTTCGTCTTCTCAGATAATTTGCTATTGTGCTTTTTACAGGTTACACCACCAATTTCCCCAGCAGTTTCAACTATTGTCTTAACAATGTTTTCATTTGCTTCTGAGATATCACTTTCATCAATAAGTCCTTCCAGTGCAGAAAAGCGATTTTTTAATTCCAACTTGAATGCCTCGGTATTTACTTTCAGTTTCATTAGATCCACCCTCTTACATGCTTGACCTAATGACTGTATAAATAATAGCGGTACTTCTTCTGTGCCAACTAATGACGGTACTAATGAGCAGAAGCTCATTAATTCCTGCTATACTGTATTCACGTTGTTACAATTAAGGGTGCAGACCGAAAAAATTGGGATCCGCGGTGGAGGGGGAAAGGGTGTCGAAGTTCCCAGGGTTTCTCGTAGCTCAAAGCTACGGCTGCTATACCTATCGCTTTAACAATAAACAGTACAGAACTATAAATGAAACCAGATGTTTCACCCGTCTCTTACGGCCTTTTCTTTGCAGAGATTAAGGCAAAATAGCCAACTACAGAAACAGACCATCCAGGACATAACAGATAATCGCAAGACCCAAGTTGTCCCTAGGGAAACTAAGCAAAACTGTAATTTTCACACGGTCTCCCCTCCTATTCTTTTCCTTTTACTAACGATAGCAGAAGCTATGTTCGTAAAACGTATGTGTCAAATCCTGGCTCTATTCTGTTTCGCAGTTCCTCAAATAGCCATTCAAACCAGTCCCCAGAAAGAAAAATCTTAAAATCTAATGAAATTATAATTTAATATGCTGCTCATTGTAAAATTTGTAAAATAAAACGAAATCGAATTTCGATAGGCGAGGCACGCATAACTGAACTGTAAAGTATGAATCATGTACTCATAGGCGTACGCATAAAGTTCGTAAGGGGGTTATAGGCTCAGTGTGTGTGTGGGGGGGGGGGTTACAGAGCTGCAACTCGCATATTGCTATGTTAAATATATAAAATTTCATTACAATGGGGGTTACAACCACTATCAACACCACCCACCGTGTAAGCCAATCCATGTACTACGTCTGAAGTTCGAGTCTTGTAAAAAAAAAAACCAAAAAAAAAAACCGTTTTCTACGTTCCTGAATTTTTAATTTAAATGCACCAATGTAACAACGTAAATAGCACGCAACAGATGTATCACTAAAAATTGCATATATATGTTGAATAAATTTACAGATTATTAATTAACACTGATTAGCATTTATAAAGGAAGTTACTTAATTTATAGCAAAAATCGTGACTACAAAATTTCAAATCAAGAGCAACTATATAATTAAGTGCTTATTATATACATAGTTGGTCCGTCGCAGGACGCTGACATGACATAATATTAATCACACTGACATGATATCCATGATATATTTTTAATTATTATTCTTGTAATTTTTAATGAAAAGTTCAAGTATTATAAATTGGATTTTAATTAACTATGTGTAACTTTTAAGTACAGCGATTGATTACCGTCATTTTAGTGCAGATATAAACAAATGTATGTATATTTTTTATTTGGATAAGATTTAGCTGATAACAGATGCCATCTTGTAAGATTTCTAAATTTTTTGCCAGAATAGTCGTAATCGGAAAAAACTTTTCGAAATATGGGAAAAAGTGTTTCTAAAAGAAAACTTCTACAATTTGGGACTATGTGTACCTTTTACTAAGCTTTGAAGATAAAGATGAAAGTGGGATATCCCTTTGGCTTGAAATACAAAACAAAATGAAGTGGTTCAATAGCAGAGTTAGAACAAAGCGGATGAAACATTGCCGAATAGAATCAAAATTTTTGCAAATTGAGGGTAACTAGTTAGAAAACGCTAAAATTAACTGTACAAATCCCTATACTGTGTAGAGACTACCTGATCAATTACTACTGT
This sequence comes from Dysdera silvatica, assembly GCA_006491805.2. Taxonomy (NCBI): domain Eukaryota; kingdom Metazoa; phylum Arthropoda; class Arachnida; order Araneae; family Dysderidae; genus Dysdera; species Dysdera silvatica. The sequence continues at coordinate 815 of QLNU02011840.1, read as the reverse complement.
GTTGCATACCATGTATATATTCTATATGTGTCCGCAAGTTTCCAGTACGTTCTCGTTTTAAACGTTGTCAAACATTATTTCTAATTATCTGTATCAAATATGTAATATACGTTCCAAATTGTCAATAAGGCAGCCACGATATTTGCTATGGGGGGGTCAAACTTCGTTAGAGGTATCAAATTTGCTTTCAAGATTTTAATTTTTTATAAAATCATTACCTTATTATATAATTAAATACGTGGGTGTCGGAATTATTTCGTATAAGATTATTACAATTTACATAGGGAGGGTTCAATCATTACGTAAGCACCTTTGGGGATATGGGTTGCCATTGTGCTTATATCTCCTATGTTGACCAATGTTAATTTTTGCTTACCGAGGTGGGGGGTGCGAAACATTGCCTATGTAATACCTGAACGCTCCCAGATATATGCAGAAAAAGCTTTAAAAAAATTGCACAATATTTTGTTTTTGTTTCTTGTAATTTGAATATTATGGGCACGTTGGGCACTTGCCCAGGGCGTAATGTCTAAGAAAAATGTCTAAGAGCGCAAGAGGCAGCGTATTTTTTTTTTATTGCAATTTAATTACCGTAAAAATTCTGTTGATCAGCACTCTCCGAGAAGACGCCCCCCTCCCCCCCACACACTTTTTTTCTCTCTCTAAATCTGAAATTCTGAAAAAATTCCTGAAATAAACCCTGCTCCTCCCAAGGCCAGATCCAGGCAGGGAGCGTGCGCCCATCTGAGAATAATATATTTTCATTAAAAATGATTATTTTCAAGTAGAAAATAAAACTAAACTTACAAGTGAAA
>QLNU02011834.1:0-14196 GCA_006491805.2 Dysdera silvatica | reverse complement strand
TACAGCCTTACAATTTCAAGATCATTCGTCGTTCGGGCAAGAACAATAAAAATGCTGGTTTTTTAAGTAGAATAGAGCTCGAGTAATTGTGGAATGTGAAATGTGTATCTATTATAATCATAGGTTTCAGTATGTTGTTTTGTATATGTATTATTTTTTTTCTATTTCTTGATTTATTTTTATTTTTGTGAAATTGTTGCATTGTGTTATTTTGAATATCAGGTTAACTTTATTTCCTCATATGAAAATGCATATGAGTTAATCAGCTGCCTCTAAGAGAGGAGGGAATCTTATTAAGCTTGTCTCTGTTCGTAATGCTGGAAATAGGACTTTTCTCTAGTCTCCTAGGGAAAAGTTCTCCCGGAAGGTGTAGGTAGCTGTAGTGTCTAATGCTATACTTTCAATTTAACAAACTAAATTTGTAAATTTTCCCTCGAAGTATAGTTCGGAATGCCTTTCTTCTTTTCGAATCAACAGAAATATCTGCCTGTGTGGCTCTTCCTCTCAAATCTTTCACCATTTCCTAAAATTCCAAGCTTTTCTTGTCATCGTTCAGAGATCAAGAAAGGACCACACAACGAATGCCATGCGGGTCCCTTTCTCAATAACATTAATTGCTACTCGTGCTCCTCTTAACATTACAGAAACCGTAAAACTCCTCATTTTGACAGTAGGAATGGTCTGGACTGGATACTTGTCAGCGCCTTAAGCTCTTTTACTGCCTCTTATCGAGTGATGTTCAGCATGTCTCGTGCAGCTGTAAATTCATCTTAATATGCTTGCACAGATTTCTTCAACCAATAACAGTTCTACTTTCCGTGTAACTCTTCCCACCAAAATTTGGACAAAACTCTAAAACGCTCGAAATTTCATGTGTTTCGAGACCTCGCCCTGGGGCTAAATATCGGCACCCTTTTTCACGCCTAGTGAATAGCAATAATTTGTATTTTCTAACTCACCGACTGACTAAGAACACATGTACATAGCGGCATATTTTCCCTCTGTCTGATTAAGGGGCGAATTGGAGTCCCTTCTTTAAATTGTTTTCGTATTCTGGTCTTCGACAAAGACCTTCGTGTAACCAGTATTTAAATATGTATATAGCTGTATGTGCATGTTTGTGCTAATTAACAAGAAACAAGGACCAAAACGCCTCGTCACTGGATACCGTCGTGCGCTACCAAATTTCGTCAATACGCTACACAACATAGAAAAATGAGTAATAAAAGTTTAAGAAAGTCGAAAGAGCGTAAATTTTAAAAAATAAGGAATTGAAAATGTGGAGTATGAGAAATGACTTCAATGGAAAATGCTACATAGGACAGTGACTAAATAAAAAATACTGTACAATACAAAGTGTACTACGTAGCAAAGAATAATACTCGCCTTGAAAGTCGGTAGAAATTTGACACGGTTTCCTTTGCCTTGTCGTAGCCTAAGAGGCCAAAACTTTCACAAAATCTTCTAAATCCAGGTACATTAGACCCTGCTACTGAAGGACCAAAATAGACTGAAACATCCTGAAAGTTTTTCGCACATTCCAATTCCTTTGCTTCGGTTTTAGGGTCCATTCGTCGTCCCAATAACAAGGATATCACGTCGTTACTCATAAAAGTCTCCAGGGTATCTCTTATTTCCACTTCCTTGTTCTTAAAGGAATCGAGCTCCTTGACGAAATCTTTAGTCGATGCCTAATTCAGGAAAAAACAATATTGAAACGTAATAAATCACTAATGTTAAATAAATTCCTAATGTTGATGTCATGCACAAGCTGAAGTTTTCAACCAATCGAAGAATAGAAAAAAGAACATAAATTTTGGTTGTTTTTCGTAAAATATGAAAATACAACTGATGGGGGTAAAATTTCTACATGCTAAAATTAAAAACATTACGTTTCTTTCCTTTGCCTTGGCGATTACTCGAATTTGAATTTGGTTGTGTCATAGAAATTTTGCATTCCTCTCTCTCTCTTTCTGCCTCTCTTTGAATATCTGCTTGGAATCAATTAAAATACTTTTTCACGTGGGGAGAGTAGTCCCACATAAATAAATAACGATATTGCAAAGCAGGCATGAGCTAGAAATGATAGCAAATATAATAAACGCGCATTGCTAGCTAGCTAACTGCAAGTAGCCAAACCAGTTCCCACAAGTCACTCTCTTTAAGAGAAAGCTAGTTCTTAGAACTCGAATACACTTTAGACGAGAACGCGCTCCTAACTTGACGCTAGTCCCTACATGAGCGCCCGACAGTCGAGACATAGAAATTACCGCCTACTAGACGAGCCGAGGTAAACATCCATCGACTGATCTTCCTAGAGCCGAAAAGTTAACGATCGATCTTGTGTACAACGTCTGCATAACTTCCATGTTTTAAACCAGCCAATAAAATCTTGTTAAGTTTTATTAATGTGTGCTGTCCCTGCTTTCACGTATGGAGTCCGTGGATGTAGCGGTCTACACACAATCAGCAATAGTAACCTCGTCACCCCAGTGAAGATCAAATATTTTCGTTTCCGAAGAGGTGACAATAAAATCCAGTCGCTGAACACGTACCTCCAAAACCGGCAGAGAATTCCTACCCCCCACTTCGTTTCTTACTTACGCCATGAGTACATACGCAAAATTGGAAAATATGCACTATGTTGATTCTCAAACGAAATCAATATCAGTCTGTTCATGAATTATATAATTATTTCTTCAGGCCGAGTGGCCTTCATCAAACTTGCCCATTGCTCGCCGGGAAGACCAGTATAAAGATTAATAACATAACCTTAACTATCAATGTAAACACAAATTTCATCTTCTTAAATAAAATTAATATTGTATAATAACATACATGCGGCTCTTACGTACTTTGATTAGTGTTTCCCAAGCTCCTCTTCCAAGTCCTAAATTTCGCATTATGTGTAAACAACTGCTTCTTTGCTCTTTCCATTCCTTTCCATTTAAACACCCAAATCCTATATAATAAAATCATATAACTTTTACTCTAGTCATATTTCTTAGAATCTTTAATAAATGTTTCAAATATACTTTACCACAGAAAAAATAATTGTTTTATCACTTGCATATTGTTTCAAATAACTTTAAGAACTGTGTTATGTGTTGTTCATTATGTATAAGCTGTGTGCCCCACGTGTGACTATTGTGGTAATATTATAGAGGGTATTCATAAAAGAAGTATACAACTTCGAATTTTATTTGCATCGAAACTATAAAAGCTAGAAATCTAGTTCTATTTTAATAACTTTGCAACAATCAAAGTTTTTTTTTCTGCATAGTTAGAATTTCTCCACATGCGCCCCGCTGTTTTCTAGGATAGTGTGTAAACGAAAGTTTACTTCCCCCCACGTTCGATGCACAATGTCGGCTGTTATACTGGGGACGCTTGCACGCTGACTATATTTTATATGTTTATTGATGGAGACGCTTTTCCTGGATTTTGTTATTTAATTAAAAAAAATTTAAGTTTCCAGCTATTGTAGTTTCGATGCAAATAAAATTTGAAATTGTATATTTCTTTTATGAATACCCTGTATTAGGAATGTAAGCAGGTCATAATGTATTGCACAATTTTTTCCTTAATATGGAAGAGGCTTTTACAGGGTCACGGGGCCCCCATAAGTCTTAGAAGGGCCAATTAAAAGAGCAGAGGCCATAATTGCAAAGCAAGGCTTGGAACGGGCCTCTGCCAGAAAAGAGTTGGAAACCATATATCGACACAGGTATCGACGTAAATTGTGCAGCATTTCCAGAAACATTCACTTGGATTCCTAATTAGGGCAGCTCTCATATTCCGTGGACTATTTCACTAATCTGGGTTCGACTTCCAGACGCCAAACTTGTTTGTTTACAAGCGTTTTTGATCGGAGGTTACGCAAAGCCATCTCTCCCATCCTGACGTACAACGCTCTCATGGGACGTAAACTATACTAATACCAAAAATAAAATATTGTGGAATATGCTACTCGGGGTGTGTACTTCACCCGTTAGACATTGATTTTGTCTCCTTCGGTTCTATGGTGAATTTAGTAGCTAAGTACGTCCATATTCACTTTCACTTTCTCTTTATTTATTTATCAAGACATAGAAAATTGCAATTAAAATATCAATGCCTTGTTGGGAGATCGGAAAAAAAGCTAAACAATTAGCTTGACAAGTCCCGATCTCCTTACATACTGCCAAAAGAAAAAACTTTACGTTTAGTAACAATTAAACTACAATATTTGGAGGAAAAATAATATAAAGTGTAATAATTTAACAAGTTAAAACGAACACAGCAATATATAATACATGTAAAATGTAAACATAAGTAAATACAAATTCTAAGTGAAAATATAAGATTCAAATATACACGTAGTTCTCAGCTATGCAAGTCTATCAATTTCTTCCCAACGAATCTCAATCAAAAAATGCAGTTCTTTCACCCCAACGGACAGCCCCCACATACAAACAGACAAATTGCCTCGGATGAGATCCCCAGACTCTATACAATAATTTCTGCCACCCACGTAGCAAGGATAATACAATTGCCAAATATGGTCAACACAAGAAAGCCTCCGGGGCGAGAATTTTGTGAGTTTTCGTGGGGGAAATTTATTATACTATAATTTTTGCCACCCACGTATTAATTACAGCTCAAACTAGAGCTTGTGTAATTTTGGAGAAAAAGAGACGCTTTCCCCATCCTGGATTCGAACCAGGGTCCCTCCGTTTAGCCCGGAGTGTCTTGGACCGCTAGACGAATGAGGACAGGAAACAACGCTCTCTTTCTCCGTATGTAAAGATGTTAAGGTATTATTACCCTCCGCAGGGATAACACAATTGCCAAATATGGTCAACACAGAAAAGCCTCCGGGGCGAGATTTTTGTGAGTATTTCGTGGGGGAATTTATTATACAATAATTTTTGCCACCCACGTACATATAGCTCAAACTATAGTAATATATAATAGCAATTATGTTATCCCTGCGAAGGGTAATAATATCTTACATCCTTATATATGGAGAAACAGAGCGTTGTTTCCTGTCCTCATTCGTCTAGCGGTCTAGGACGCTCCGGGCTAAACGGGGGGACCCTGGTTCGAATCCAGGATGGGGAAAAGCGTCTCTTTTTCTCCAAAAACAAAAAGCTCTAGTTTGAGCTATAATAGAAACGCGGGTTGAAAAATTTATTGTATAATAAATTCCCCCACGAAAAAATCACAAAAATCAGGCCCAGGAGGCTTTTCTGTGTTGATCTTATTTGGCAATATCCCTGCGAAGGTTAATAATATCTTACCCCAGACTCTATCTATAAATTAATCTCTATCTATAAATTCACTAAATTAATTTTTTATGTTAAGCTGACCGTATTCCTTCTGTTAGATGATCTCACTAGAAAATTGTCCCCTTTTACGAAAGTTGTTTTGAGGCTCCAAACTCAAATAGACCAGGAGCAGATTTACGATTTACTACTTACAGGCTATTACGGTTATATGTAACTTACCGAGAAAAACACCTTTGAAGACCTGTAATGATCTATCCAAAGCTGAAGGGTGACTAAGGCCTTCTTTTGCTAAGTTGTATTCATTGAATACCACTGTATAATTGGATCCAAATTTGAGACTGAGAATGTAAAATAAATAAAAGACACACTTAAAAAGGAAGAATTTGAATACATAACTGCAATAAAAATATATCAACTACTGGGAATGCTTTTTTTGAAAATTTTTCAAAACAAAGACGTAACATTGTGAACACCCAGTGCCGGATTTATAAATGGCACTTGCCCATGGCGCCAATTTTCATGGGGTGCAAAAGGCAACAATTTTTTTCAAATTGCAATTTATTTACCGTAAAATTCCGTCGATCAGCTCTCCCCGAGAAGGCGCCCTCCACCATTATTTTCTAAATCTGAAATTCTGAAAAATTGCGTGATATAACCCATGCGCCTCCCCAGAGCAGATCCGAGAAGGGGCATGCACCCTCCCTGAGAATAATATATTTTCATTAAAAATGATTATTTTCAAGTAAAAAATAAAACTAAACTTACAAGTGAAATTTTGAGCTGTGCTTCCTCCCTAAAATTTTGTCTTCATCCGTCTTTTTCCCCCTACCCCAAATACCCAATAAAAAATCCAAACAATCGTGGACAAATAAAATTAATTTATTCATAGAAAAATACCAAATAGATGGGGTCCCAAATATTTAGGGACGCAAAAAGCTGCGAACTTCGCCTTCCTTTTAATTACAATATACCTACTATAAACTAGCATCGATCCGCACTGCCCGTGAAAGCGCCCCTTCACACATTTTATATTCATTTGAATTTCTGAAAAAAAAAAATCTAACTGCTTTGCTCCCATTAAGCATCGAAGCAAAAAAATCTCTTCGTCAAATAAACTAAATTTATTTATAAAAATATCATTATTATATCTTATAATAATGCACATATGGTAATTATAAATGTGGTTCTTTGTCTATCCTCCGCGATTTTTCGTCACATTTGAGGGTGAGGAACCACAGAATTTTATTTGTTTTTGCGGGTATGTCGGGAGGGGATATGGGCATAACTAGAGTCGAAGTTTAGGGGGCGCTATTTTTTCCTATTGAAATTAACCCATTTTCTAAGTGGGGGGGATAAACCTTATACCGCAATGTTCAGCATAAACTTTTAGGGGATTTGCCGCCCCTAGTAATAGATGGGGCGCCAATGGATGGGGGCGCCAAAAACCTTTATGCACAGGGCGCTCCGTACCCTAAATCCGGCCCTGCCAATATCATTCGCAATTGTTTCACGCAATGCATCCAATGTTTTTGGATTATTTTTATAATCTCTATCCTTTAAATAACTCCATAAAAAAAAGTCAGTGGAAGTTAAATCCGGAGATCTGGGAGGTTATCGGTCTTTTCAAACCAGTTTTTCATCAAAGAAGCTGGTTATGCGCTCCATTTAAAAAAACTATGACCTCCGGACTTAACTCTCAATTATTTTCTTTTGTGGGGCTACTTAAAGTAGTACTTCTCAATCTTTACGAGGCAATGTCCCGGTGAATTCTTGTTTTATAAGACGAGTGCCCGGTTCCAATCATCTAAGAGTAAATAGCTTTCCATTTTTTTAAATGTTCATATCTTAAACTATCATAACTATGAATAATTAATTACAACATAATCATACAGAGTATTAATACGCTCCTTCTATGAATATGAACTTAAGTGTATGACCAATTAGCAAAGTTCCTTGTTGATTTTCTTTTGAAACATAGATCTTTATGGTTTTACGGCTTCGGGACTACAGTGGTCATGCTGCGCCGGGACCTACTGTTTTCCGAGGAATCCGAACCTCTTAAGGCCTAGGGAACCAAACCCCGGACTACAGTGAGATCTTTGAGAGAGATCTGAGTAATCGTTCTTTGCATCGTTGGAAGTCAGTAGGTTGCGTGTTGTTTAGAAATAACGAGGTCACCACTTATAAGAGATTACTACTGCCTATAATCGTGAAGAATTAAATGCGAAATTGAGAAATATCAACTTAATTTAATTAACATTAAGTACAGCGCGAGAGCATTTTTTACATGTGCTTTCGAAATGTGGATGACAGAACAAATGTTCATAACCAGTTCTTTCTCGATCTCCTTTTCGAGTCCGTTGCCAGTTCCGTTCACTGGAAGTTTTTCTGTCAATCTGTGGACGCGTCTCCCGCAGGATGACCCAGTATTTCCCATTTCATTTGTATTTCTTTGAAAGCAATCATGAAACACAAATATTCACGGATATCAAAGAATTTTTATTTTTAATATTTAATAAACGAAAATGAGAAAAAAAAATTTCGCTTTTTCGAAAGTATTTAAAAAATTACGTCTTCTTTTCAGTAAAGGTTCTAGGCTGGGGCCGAGGGAGCCATGGCCCCTCAAATATAACAGGATTTTATTATTTTCCCCATATGCACGTGCTCCACTGGCGGCGCCCAGGAATTGGGGCCGCCAAATTTTCTTGTCTAGAACCCCTACCGCTTCTTTTAATTTAAACTTATTTACGATATATCAATATTTTTTAACTCACCCGATGATATCTCCGTATTTTGCTTTTAATTTTGCGATTCCTTTATAGGGTTTATCTCCAAGGAAAGGCAAATATCCAACAAATGGCAATCCTATTGGCCCCGGAGGCAGCTTCGACTTCTTCATAATCCATTGATAAATGTAATATAAAGCAACGGTTAAAAATGAAATTTGCACGAAAAAATCGATTAAATATCTTTCAACATAAGACATTGTTCCTACTTTTCTGAACAAAATTTCCTCAATGCATGTACTTTGCATACAGGAAGATAAAACTACACCCTTTTTGATGTGAGATACCGCTTATCTTTAATTGTAGATTATTTTTGAAAGATCCAAATATTCTCGTTATCGTTCTACACTCAAGTCTTATCTTCCCTCGCGCACGCAATCTATAGATATTTTAAAACTGTGTCCTTTGATTTGCTCTAAAGTACAAAGTGGTAACTAAACATGTACGAGTAGAAACAAAATTAAGAAGCATATAAGAAGACGCAGACCGTGTGAGCGTGTCTTAAGGAGGGAGAATGTTTACTGAAACATAGTCGTCCTTAAGAGGGATAAATTTAATATTTATTGCGTTGATTTGATTGAGTGGAAAGCGGGAGAGAGACCAATAAGGGACGGGAAGAAAAAGACAACAAGGCTAACAATAAAAATAAAGTCAAATCAAGTGATAGTTTGCGTTGATTTGGCACTTACGCCATCAAAAGTTATAAAAAAAATAAAAACATCAAAGTCATATTCATAACCCAAATAGGAAAACAGAAAAAAAAATTTTAAGGGATAACCATACACAGTAAAACCTCTGAATAGCGGACACCTCAGGACTCCAGAATCTGTCCGCTATTATGTTAGGTCGTATAGTTTGACGATATGAAAATATTAATACTCCGCTGCGCAATTAATAATATTGATAGTTTCATTTTTGAAGCTTTTTAGCATTCTCAAAAATATTATTGAATTATAATACGCAATAATATTTTAAATATTAAACCAACTTTTCTTGTTATTAACGTGACTACATGTGTGAAATCACTCCAATACTGAATGACATCCCAGAAATCTTAATTTAACGTTTGCATGTGTATCCAAATCCATTGAATAACTCCGAAACTACAAGTCTGAAATGATTGTGCTATCATTCTAATCCAGAGATCGCCAACCTTCTTTGATCGTCGACCTCTTTAACTGTTTCTTGACCTTTTATCGATTCACTCTACCTTACAATTACGTTACTACAAAAAGATAAGCACAAAAAAAATGGGGGCGCTTAAGTGAGTTTTCAATTTTTTATAGTTATATTGTATATTGCATGTATAATGTAGTATATATTATATTGTCTTAAACGTTAAGCTAATATAACAATGTATATTATATTGAATAAATAATATTCATATATATGTTGTAATAAAGTTAAATTTATTATATATATATAAAGTTTTCCTCGCCCATTCTTGGCGGTAACAGGCTTTGGGACGGGCAGAGCGCCATGTTCCCAAGCCTCTTTTTACATCACTTCTTAATGTGCCATGTCTAGAAACTTCCTGACAATGTGACACGTGTTTAGGATTGTGGCTTTTTGTATTTCAATGTAGGTGTTTGGGTCAATGTTGAGTATCTCCAAATTCGTCGCAAGCGTTTTTGGTACTATCCCTGTTGCTGAGATGACTAACGGGATGATGAGGATCTTTTCCATACCCCATATATCTCGTACTTCATGTCTGAGATCTTGGTACTTGGTGATTTTCGTTGTGTAGGTTGTCTGTATGTTATTGGTGTTGGGTACTGCTATGTCGATTAAGTACGTGGTCTTATTCGATTTATCGACGAGGGTTATGTCAGGACGGTTATGTGGGACTGTCTTGTCTGTTATGATTGCTCTATCCCAGTAAAGCTTGTGTGTTTCGTTCTCATGCACGGTCTCTGGCTCATATTTGTAGTACGGGCATTTTTCTGTCAGAAAGCCAGCATTCGCTGCCAATTTCTGGTGGACTATTTTCGCTACTTGATCGTGTCTATGTTTGTAGTCTGACTGCGCAAGGATCTTGCATCCTGCCATCACGTGTTGGATTGTCTCCGATGCCGCATGACAGTGTCTGCATTTGTCGCTTTCTATGTCTTTTCTCTGGATGAATTTCTGATTGTTCCTTGTTGCGATCACTTGGTCTTGGATGGCTAGCATGAATCCTTCTGTCTCTGGCTGGAGAGTGCCTTTGGCCAGCCAAGAATTTGATGCCTTTTTGTCAACGTGTGGGTGTTGCAGGTCATTGTAGTGCCTGCCATGTAATGGTTTTCCGGCCCAAGTTCTTAGTTTCTGTTCATTGGCTGTTTCGAGGACACGCTCTTCGGTACTACACAGGTTTAGTGGCGTGTAATTTGCATCTGCTTGTATTATGGCTTGGATGAGTGGCGATCGGGGACTCTTCAACTGGAAGTATTGCCTCATGCTCTGGATCTGCTTGTCATGTAAGTCTTTGAGGTCCGCTTGTCCGCGTCCTCCTTCTTCCCGGGGTAGTGTTTGCCGTTCAATTGCCGTTGCAGGGTGTAGTTGTCCGGCTCTTCTCTGGATGGTTCTCATTTTCCGCTGGAGTTGTTCTAGTTCAGTGTTGGACCATTTGATGATCCCGAAGGAGTAGGTGAGCACTGGTACCGCATATGCGTTAATTGCTTGCGTGGTGTTCTTCCCGCTCAGTTTCGTCTTCACAATGCTTCTAAGTCTTTCTTGGAATGCTTGCGTGAGCTGGACCTTGACTTTCTTGTGCTCCTGCTGCCGTTTTTGCATTATCCCTAGGTATTTGTAGGTTTCGCCCTCGTCCAAGGTCTTCAGTAGTCTCCCGTCTTCTAGTTCGATGCCTGGCAAATCCTCTTTGCTATTCTTCTGTATTTTGCACTTATCGAGGCCGAATTCCATTCCTATGTCCTTGGAGAATGTCTCTGTTATACTGATGAGTTGTCGGAGTTGGGTGATTGTTGGCGCGTATAGCTTGATGTCATCTACGTACATGAGGTGGGAGACTTTATGTAGGTTTCTCTTGTCTTTCTTCAGCATGTATCCGTATTTACTTGTGTTCAGCATCCTTGACAAGGGGTTCAACGCCAAGCAGAACCACTGGGGGCTTAGTGCGTCTCCTTGAAAGATTCCGCGGCGGATGGGGATCTCGGCCGTTTCTATTTTACTGTCTGGCGTGTTTAGCTGTAACCGGGTTCTCCATTGTTTCATGCTGCTCTGTAGGAATCGGATGATTGAGGGATGCACTTTGTATATGCTGAGTATTTCAAGGAGCCACGAGTGCGGAACAGAGTCGAAAGCCTTCTTGTAGTCTATGTATGCGGTGTTGAGTTTTCGCTTTTGTTTTCTTGCTTGTTCCAGGATAACTGAGTCGATGGTAAGCTGCTCTTTACATCCCAGAGTCCCTTTCTGGCATCCCTTTTGTTCTTCCGTCATTAAGTTGTTGCTTTCGCTGTGCCGGCTTATTTTTTCAGAGATGCACCCCGTGAGTATCTTATACAGGGTGTTAAGGCACGTAATGGGTCGGTATTTCGCTGGGTTACTGGTATCCTGGTCCTTCGGTAGGAGGTAAGTTATTCCTTTGCAGAGGAATTCAGGCATTTTGCTGGGGTCTTCAATTATCGCCGTAAGTTCCTTGGCTAATGGGCCATGGGTGCTGGTAAATTTCTTGTACCAGAAGTTGTGTATGCCGTCAGTACCGGGAGCTTTCCAGTTGTGCGTACGTTGGATTACCTGCTGGAGTTCCTCTATCGTGATGCCCGTGTACTCCACTCTCCTCTCTATATATATATATATATATATATATATATATATATATATATATATATATATGGCCTGCAAAAGGGTTGCTGGTATCTAACTGGAAGGAGACCCACACGCTGAACGTATGTGACGATGTGTGGAACCGGTCAGGCCAGTAACCTAGTGTCCTACCCCGCCTTCAAGTGGTGCAGGCTGAGCTTTCTATTTATGTGGCAAATTAATATTTGCTGCACGGATAGAAAGGCGGAAGGGGAGGGCTAATTCACCAACCCGTCTAGCCAGCGTGGTGAAATTATGGCTAATTCCTCCATTATGTTGACACACCAGAAACCATGGCCCCTAGTCTCCAGGTGCTGGAGTGCTCCTGATCAAGGCAGCGGTCAGTGTGGCATGAAAGCAGGGGGTGCTAAGAATCACTGGAATGGCCCAGGCTGCCGTTTGTTATTGACCTTGGCAACGTATAATGGACGATCCCTTGCTTCTGAAGCAAAACTTCAGGAATTGGAAGAGGAACTAGACAAGATCAAATGGGACATTGTAGGACTCAGTGAAGTTAGAAGAAAAGGTGAAGAGTTGGTGGAACTTAAAAGTGGACATTTGTTTTATTATAGAGGAACGGAAACTGGAAGAACAAGTGGTGTTGGCTTCTTAATCAACAAAAGAATTAAAGACTGTCTTCTGGAAGTTGAAAGTACATCAGATCGAGCAGCGAGGCTTGTTGTTCAACTAACCCAGCGATACCAACTTCAAATAGTACAGGTATATGCACCAACATCAAGCCATACCGACGAAGAGGTTGAAGAATTTTATGAAGAAATCAAAGAGTTACACACCAAAGGGAAACAACATATCAAGCTCATCATGGGGGATTTCAATGCAAGAATTGGACAACAGGAACAAGGAGAGACATCGGTTGGTAAATACGGATATGGGGAAAGGAATGAACGTGGCGATCAACTCATCGAATTTGCAGAAGCTGAAAATCTTAGCATCATGAATTCATTTTTTAAGAAGAAACCGCAAAGAAAATGGACATGGAAACACCCCAATGGAGGAACCAGCGAAATTGACTATATCCTGGCAAACAAGAAATCAATTATTGAAGATTGCAGCGTACTGAACAGATTTAATACTGGAAGTGATCATCGAATGGTGAGATGTAAAGTGCACTTAAATACTAAATTAGAACGACAGAAGCTCATTAGGAAACAAGTAAGTAAGAGGGTGGATCTAATGAAACTGAAAGTAAATACCGAGGCATTCAAGTTGGAATTAAAAAATCGCTTTTCTGCACTGGAAGGACTTATTGATGAAAGTGATATCTCAGAAGCAAATGAAAACATTGTTAAGACAATAGTTGAAACTGCTGGGGAAATTGGTGGTGTAACCTGTAAAAAGCACAATAGCAAATTATCTGAGAAGACGAAACAGCTCATGAAAAGGCGAAGAGATATGAAGGTGGACAATCAAAATACCAGTTCCAGGATTGAGTACATAGAACTTTGTAAAACTCTGCGCAAAAGCATGAAAGAAGATATAAGAAAATTCAATTGTGAGTTAGTAAGGAAGGCCATTGAAAGCAACAAGAGCCTTAGGGTTGTTAAAGGAAGTTTATCTGTTGGGAAGAAACACATCATTGCATTAAAAGGAGAGGATGGCACCGTAACAAGAAATAGGGAAGAAATACTTAGAAGAGTTGAAGAATTCTACAAAAATCTATACGAAAGTAACAGTGGATTAAACGAAGACGCCGCAATAGTCGAAGGAACAGCTCCTAAAATCTTAAAAGAAGAAGTTTCATTTGCAATAAAAAATATGAAGAAAGGAAGAGCCCCTGGTGATGATGGTATTACATTAGATATCCTAAAAGAAGCTGGAGAATATGTAGAAGACATACTTGCAAAATTCTTTACCAAATGTCTTAACAGCGGTAACATACCAAACCAATGGGATTCTGCAACAGTAATTCTTTTGCATAAAAAAGGTGATAAAGAGGATTTGAAAAATTACCGACCAATTAGCTTGTTACCTGCTATTTATAAAATCTTCACAAAAGTGCTAACACATCGCCTGCAGAAAAAATTAGATGCAGCTCAACCAAGAGAACAAGCTGGATTTCGAAGTGGATTCAGTACAGTGGACCATATTCAAGTATTAAGAGAATTAATTGAAAGAACACATGAATATGAACTTCCATTGTGTGTTGCATTTATTGACTATGAGAAGGCCTTTGACTCTATTAAAACATCAGCAGTCATCAACTCTTTAAGATCAGCAGACATCGAGGATGTGTACATTGACATATTGAAACGTGTGTATAAAAATGCAAGTGCAAAATTTCGGTTACATAAAGATACCAAAACTATCAAACTTGGCAA
>QLNU02011825.1:15455-27756 GCA_006491805.2 Dysdera silvatica | reverse complement strand
AAAAATTCTCCTCCAAAAAACCGGATACCCATCTTTCTCCTAAGAGCATTCCTATTTTACAGACCATCCGCCTACCACTCGTTCCCAATATCTGCATTAAAATTGCCACTATTACTACCAAGTTTAATTTTAAGGTCACTTTCACGCCCATCAATAAACGTTGTATTTCAAAACTAAAAGACTCGGTTTCGGATCACAACTCATGGGGGGTATTTATGAAATCCCATGCTCGTGCTCAAAATCGTGCATCGGCCAAACTCGTCGTGCACTCAGGTTCAGGATTAAAGAACACTAGGCATACGTACAAAAACAAGAATTGACTAAATCATCCATAGCCGTTCACTACTGGTTTTTGGACCACAAATTTAACTTCGATGAAGCGAAGTTAATCTGCAAACTTCCTTCTCCGGATGATCTTGGTTTTTTGGAACTTTTTTAATCCATCAAAACACCGAGCACCTGGTGAACGATTTATCTATTACGGCCAATATCCATCCGGCGTGGTCACGTTTTCTCCAATACAATTACAATCTTTTATCACTTAACAAAATCCTTCACGCAGCCAACTTTCCTCCTACAGTTCATGTTCATCTGGTTCGACCGATAGAACTCATGGACATCAACCATAACCTTATCCTTTGTACAATCAACAATCGTACACTCGCCCTTACGAGCGATGTACGCTTAGGGTTTCTTGCTTCTTCGATGAAAGCTCAAGGTTTTCGAAAAACGTTTAAAGCTGAATAAATTTTGGTTTCAAAAACTGTGCTTATTGTGTATTATATTAATCATCGGGTGTCGAAAGTTAATTACCATTCATGTTTCAAAACAAAATTCATTTAATATACACTCAATCTTATTCCGCTTGTATTTTAAACCCGTCGAGAAAAGAACCTTACATTTAATACGCGAAAAAGGTGTATAAGTTAATTATACAACTATTATTATTAACAGGAAGTGAACAAATAACATTTGGAGCAGAAGAATTTTTTGTTATCTGGGTGTATTGCATATGTGTATAAATTAACATCATTATTATTTTAGTATTTCCCTTGAAACGTGTTTCCGGAATAAATATTGCATACTGGATAATCATTTTTTATGCAAAAGTAATTGGATAAATTAAACTGAAATGTAAATAAGAAAATTTAAGCAATTTTATATGTATTTTCATTCGTAATTATGAAGTTGCATACAATAAAAGTAAGTATATTTATAATACATGCAATAGTTTAAGAATATATAACTGAAAAATATATTCTTTGCTGAAGAATAAATAAATCCGAAGAAAATTTAAGCAAATGAGGGAAGACTTTCAGTTTTCAATTTTAAAAAACGCATTTTAACAGTTATTTCCAAAAATAAGAATTGTTCGTGATTTACGTAGTATAACTTTCTATTTATTACCTTTAGAATTCTTAGAAAAAGCCAAGAAAAAAGAAATCTCAAAAACAGCCTTTGTGAGACGTTTTTTGATTGTAAATTTTAAATTCAAAAAGCATGGGTTATCCGTTGTTTCAAAAAATTTGGATTTGCACTCAGAACATTGTTTAATACTATACCTATTTTTTAAAGCATCGTTAAAATTTAAATAACATAAATCGAACATCGGCATAGTAAATTTTCTGCGAATATTTTTTAAGCGTATCTGGCATTTTAGCTGCTTAAATTTTAAAGAAAACATAAATTCATCGTCCATCGCATGGAAATATGGAAATAAAATCAGTTTTAATTTTCTACCGCAATAAAGTAACAGAATTCCATTACTCATATTCTAAAATTAAAATTCTGATGTATTTTCGTTTATAAGCTTAGTTGTGTATCGATTTCATTTCAATAGACCTCTATAAATATTTAGACAAATGTGAAAAAAATAAGCCAATTTTAATTGAAATAAATCAGTTGCAAATCTAAACGTTATGATTAAATGAGCATGATGCGTTATATCGTTTTTGAGGCATATTTGTTTTATTAAAAATTAAGTTATCTCCTTTAGGTAAGATATTATTACCGGACGGGGTCTCTTTTTCTCCTAAACAAAAAACAGCTCTAGTTTAAGTTTATTTCTACATGGGTGTCGAAAACTATTAGGTGTATCATTTATGTAATAAAATTTATGATATAATTTTGCACCAAATTTGTTGAAATATGCCTCCCAAGTTAGTTTGAATAAGAAGCTTTAGTAGATAATAGAAAAATATTGTCCTTTTTAAAATTTTAATTAAACTTCAGAGCAAGATGCAATTAACTCTTATTTTTGCGCTTCAAAGTGTTCTATCGATTAGTAATAAATTCACACTATAAAATACGTTTTAATTAAATGAACTAAACTTATATATGACGGCAAATTTTAGTGCATTTTTTTTAGAAAAGTAATTAAGAAAATTAATAATGAAAGGTTTCTTTTCAAATTTTCTTTTCAAATTTTAATATTGAATATTTTAATTTTCTTTTGGCTTCAGATATTCCTTGGCCAAGCTCCCTTTAGACAAGTGTTTCCCAACTCAATTGAAACCGCGGACCACTTTTCCAGGCAGAAATTTGCTCCCCCAAATGTTTTTGTCTAGAACCGTAGCTGTTTTAAAGGTTAAATTTGCACGTGGCATCAGGGCTCGCCTTATATGTTGCTATGTAATTAGTTGTAGGATATCTTTGAATGCTTAATTTATCAATTAGTATAACTTCAAAAATGCCCAATACATTTTCAAATTAGCCAACAGCTAAATGTTTCATTCGCCGTTTATCTGATAAACCCAAATAATTTGGTTACGTGGTGTGATTAGATTATTAAAGAATAGTTAATTACCTCGTTTTGTTGCTTATTTATACACAAGTTCCTTTCTCCTATTTGTTTTTCAGAAAATGCTTGACAACATTTTCATAAAACAGAGGATTTTCTTTAAATTCCGGCGATGTTGTCAGTAAACTTAAGCCGCATAGCCTTTCTTATGTTTGCGTTCCTCGATAACATATATGAATTATCTTCAGGGCCGAAAGGAATGTTCAACTCCAATAGTACAGCTTGAATTCGAGATGAAATGTTCTTCTGACTTTTAAATTTCTTTAAATGCAACTTGAATTTGATTTTTTTCATAAATTTTAATGAGTCATGAACTGGTTTTTCGACATATTCATGAGAAGTAAATAATAATTTCAGTTAATTTTTTAAGTGAATATAATGAGAAATCTGGCCATAGAAATCCATTAAGGGGACAGTCTACTTCCAGAACCAAAATTTAGAATTACTATGTAATTCATTCGAAATTTGGCACATATTTACATCTCTAAATTAGTCACTTAAGTGAAAAATTTGATATCAATTGGATAATAATTTCTATAAATATTAAATATTTTTCATTTTTAATTATACGATACATTTAAGTACGAAAACTGCTCCTCGCGCATTAATTTCAACTGCAGAACCTCAGTCATAATTATGGTGTTTCTTATTGTCATTAAAAATAAAATTGTGTATTTATTTCCAAATATTATGATAATATCAACAAAAAATAAATTTTTTATTGAAATTTATACAAATTTCTTCCATATTCTTTTCCGATAGCATGTATATATTACTTTTTTACACTTACTTATTATTCAATATACAAATGCATGCACACTTTTATTTAGCACGACACTACTAATGATTTTGTACAGTTTCAAGAAAATCAAACAAAAATTGAAACGCGAGGGGTGTTTTAAATAAGCAAAATGAACGAAAAACCAAATTTGGAGAAAAATGAAACTAAAGAACAAATTTACCTCCAATGTAGTATTTGCATTCAATTTGTAATTAAACTTACCTTATTTGCAGCCTTGATCCTCAAGTCACATATGGTGGTCAAAAACACTGGTTTCGATCACAAACATAAAATTTTAGCAACACTTGACATGGTCATAACCAGAGGCGGATTTACAATTTTGCCGCCCGTAGGCCGATGTATCTTACCACCTGATCTTAAACGTAACTAGAAGCATAACAGAAATTTTAGTACTTTCTTATTTTGACAGAAAATCCTTAATTTGACATCTTTGGCAGTTATTTCAAATTCGCCTTTTCCGCCATATTTGAGTTTCCCTCCATTTAGCCCGGGGTGCCTTGGCCGCTAGATGAACGAGAACATGGAACAACGCTCTGTTTCTCCATATATAAGGATGTAAGATATTACCCTGCATAAGGATAACACAATTAGGTACTTACATATTAGCCCGCCAACCAAGAAATTGGCAAAGATTTTGAAGAATTTGCGCCAAAGTTCATTTACATAAATAACTAAATGTAACCATTCATTGGCATTATTTCCCAACTATTCATAGTTATATATCCCACTATTCATATATATATATATACTATAGTTTATTATCCCACTATTCATATATATATATCATCATCATCATATTCAACCATTATCTATCCACTGCTGGATGAAGGTCTCTCCAAATGCTTTCCACACAAGTCTATCCTGGGCCATTCGTTTCCACGTCACCCCAACCTCTTTTCTTATTTCATCCACCCATCTAGTTTGAGGACGTTTTCTAGGTCTTCGGTGGTCTCTTGGAATCCAGTTCAGAATTTCTGTTGTCCATCGTTGATCAGTTCTTCTTGCAATATGCCCAGCCCATCGCCATTTCAGTCCTTTTACTTTAACAATGATGTCCTCTACTCTAGTTTGCTCTCTCACCCAAGTGTTTCTTTTTCGATCTCTCCTAGTTATTCCAAGCATGCACCTCTCCATGCTCCTTTGCGTTGTCTGTAACTTTCGTATTGCTGCAATTTTTAGACTCCATGTCTCTGATCCATAAGAGGTCAAAAGGGTTGCTGGTATCTAACTGGAAGGAGACCCACACGCTGAACGCATGTGACGATGTGTGGAACCGGCCAGGCCAGTAACCTAGTGTCCTACCCCGCCTTCAAGTGGTGCAGGCTGGGCTTTCTATCCAAGAGGCAAATTAATATTTGCTGCACGGATAGAAAGGCGGAAGGGGAGGGCTAATTCACCAACCCGTCTAGCCAGCGTGGTGAAATGATGGCTAATTCCTCCAATATGCTAATACACCAAAAACCATGGCCCCTAGTCTCCAGGTGCTGGAGTGCTCCTGATATTTATATCTTTACATATATAAATGAAAGTTATTAAAAAATTAAAAATGAATAACGCGCATGAAAAAAAAGATCAAAGAAAGGTTACAAAAAAACATATAAATTGTACCCATCTTTCCATTTTTTAGAGCAAATTTGCTTTGTATATATATACACACACACATATATAAATATATATGTATATCATAATTAAGTTTAAAAATAAAATTACACGGATTTTTCAAATTTTCTAATAATTTCTTTGTAGGTTATTTCAATAAAGTAATTTAATCAATTGTATTGAAAATCTCAAAATGATAAAAGTAAATTCAAAATATGTAATTTAAAAAATATTATACACAAAGAATTTTGCAACTTTGAACGGAATTAGGATAAATTTTTGTGAACCATTTTATTTCAATATTTATTTTGTAGCCTAGGAAAAAAAAGTAAAAAGGAACTTCTGAAATTCAATTATAACGGTGAAAGAAATGTAAATAAAATTTTGTCCATTGTAAATATTATTATGATATGAATAAGAATTAAAATTATTTTGTGACGTGAAGGAGAAGGGACAGCAATTCCTATAATTCGTTTTAACAATCAACGCATTCAGGACCTTTATTGAAACTAGTTTAAATTATTTAATTTGAATTAACAGTAATTTTCTTTAAATGCTACCGTCAAATTAAACGAATACTACAGTTGTTCAGCATATTTTGTTACCCATATAGCTTTTCATAGAATATCTTTTATCTGGATGTCTTTCATTGGAACAAGTTAAAGCTATATATATTTCATTAGAATATGTCAATACCTGTATCATTGAGGTACCTTATTAGCTGTAAATCTTTAGAAAAGAATTTAATATCTGAAATATCTTTCGTAATTTTATGGAGTTTGGAGAGAGATCCTCCATCCAGAGATTTGTCTAATTTGTTTTCCAGCAAGAATCCTATTAATTAAATGGTATTAATTTTGAATAAATTTTTGAGAAATTGATGAAGAGAATCTCAAGCATGAATAGGAAATGGGTACAAGTATCGAAAATAATTAAAATTATATTTTTGCAAGATTCTGCGTTGCTGTTTCCATGCAGATGTTTTCAGATTTGAATTTAGGAAATATGACAAGTTCTTTTGTTACGACGCTAGGGATTTATAAGACGTGAAAATTTCTGGTAAAGAATAAATATAATTTTATTGCACCATATTAGATTATTTCTCTATTCATTGTTTTCCAATTTTGAAAGATCATGGAAATTGTGTTTATTTCAATCATTTAAAAGATTTGTCAAATTATGGACTTGAACATTTACATTCAGGTGTGTGAAAAGCTAAGCAAATTGAATATGATCAAATATAAAGGTAGTTTTTAAGATATTATTACACTTCTCAGGGCTGACACAATTGTCAAACCATGATCTAAATACAATGGCCAAACAATACATAAAACCACCACGGCGATTTTTTAAGTTCAACAATATCTTACAACTTTATATACTGAGAAAAGGAGCGTCGTTTCTATCCTCGATGGTCTAGTGGTTACTGAACCACGGGCTCGATGGGGGGGACCCTAGTCCGAATCCAGGTAAAGAAATATCTTTCTTTTTCTCCTAGATATAAAAAAATCTCTAGTTGAGTTCAAACATGGTTGTCAGAATATATAAAGAATTTTAAACTAAAAACCACAGGCGGCTTTTTGTGTTGACCATCATTTGTGTTAGCCCTGGAAGTGTAATAATATCTTACAACCTTATATACGGAAAAACACGGGTCCCTCCTGTTCTCAATGTTCTATCGCTCACGGAACTTCGGGCTCAAAGGAGTGACCCTGGTTCGATTTTATGTCGGGGACGATGTCTTTTCCTCCTATGACAAAAAAAAAGCTTTAGTTTTAGATCAAACATGTGAGGTTATTAGTTATCGGTAAAGATGGCGACAACCATTGAAATATTGGTAAAGATAACCTACTATCGATTCTGATAAATTAGTCTCCACAAATAACTTACGTAATCGTAATCGTAGAAGATGTGCTGCAAAATAAAATTCTAGTCGATAGATTATGATGACACGAAGTACAATATTAAACATCTTCATTGGCACAGGAAAACTTCGTAATATAGTAGCGATTACATATAGATTAGAACTTGCGACGTTAAGCAGAGGACAGGAATACGTCTCAGTCGTTTGGAGTCTAGTAGCAGAACTGTCCCCAAAACTTGAGAACAGATATATTTTTGGGGGGCGATCAGGTTGTTGGCAAAAGGCTATTGGTTAAAAATCGCTGAGTAACAATGACGTATGATCTTCATGCCCCGAGATAGCACAAGGCAACAAAATTTAATTGTAAAAGCGCCGACGAGACGTGGTAAACGAAGTGATTTTAGCGTCGGGTATTTCTAACGAAGAATTTGCTTTAAAAAAGAATAATTTATATGGAAATAGTATTTTTAATTTATTGTAAATTTATATTGTGCCTAGTTGATTTTGTGGATAATTAATATAAATTAGCCGCACGTATATGTCGAAATTGTTAAGCACAAAGGTATTTTAATGTAATTTCAAAGAACTTAGAATATGTAATATAAATAAGAGTGTGATGTAGAGGGAATATTTGAAAATGAGCTCAAAATAAAGACATTGGTTTAGAGAAAATTTTAAATAATACGAATGTATGTAAATGTATTACGTAAAAGATAACAGATAATTTGTTTGTTTGTTTTTTGGGCTCAAAGACTACAGTGGCCATGCTGCGCCGGGACCTACAGTTTTCAGAGGAATCCGAACCTCTTATGGCCTAGGGAACCAAACACCGCACTACAGTGAGCAGTGCGATCTTTTTATGAGATCTCTGAGTAAGCGTTCTTAGTACACTGCTGGGAGTCGAACCCGGATTAGCCGCGCAATAGGAGAACGCGTTACCACACTGCGCCACCGCAGGGCCGACAACAGTTAAAGCTATATAATAGATAAACAGATAATATATGGAAATAATTTTGTCTCATAAATTTGAGATGTAAATTTAAAAAATCATTTAAAAAAAAGATCAACATTTATAGCATTAAAAATTAAAGATTTGTGCCGGGTACCAAATTCAATAGAGATTACATATGTGTCGAGGATTCCATAAAAAACTTTGATATATATATATATCATCATCATCATATTCAACCATTATCTATCCACTGCTGGATGAAGGTCTCTCCAAATGCTTTCCACACAAGTCTATCCTGAGCAATTCGCTTCCTCGTCACTCCAACCTGTTTTCTTATTTCATCCACCATCTAGTTTGAGGACGTTTTCTAGGTCTTCGGTGGTCTCTTGGAATCCAGTTGAGAATTTCTGTTGTCCATCGTTTATCAGTTCTTCTTGCAATATGCCCAGCCCATCGCCATTTCAGCCTTTTACTTTAACAATGATGTCCTCTACTCTAGTTTGCTCTCTCACCCAAGTGTTCCTTTTTCGATCTCTCTCTTAGTTATTCAACATTTATTTTTATTCCCTTGTTATTCCAATTTATCAGCTGAAAAATCATCTGTAAAGCAGAAGTAAAAAGTTTTGGAGAAATGGTATCTCCTAACCTCATCCGTTTGCCAAGTTTGATAGTTTTGGTATCTTTATGTAACCGAAATTTTGCACTAGCATTTTTATACACACGTTTCACCATGTCAATGTACACATCCTTGATGTCTGTTGATCTTAAAGAGTTGATGACTGCTGATGTTTTTATAGAGTCAAATAACATCTCATAGTCAATAAATGCGACACATAATGGAAGTTCATATTCATGTGTTCTTTCAATTAATTCTCTTAATACTTGAATATGGTCCAATGTACTGAATCCTCTTCGAAATACAGCTTGTTCTCTTGGTTGAGCTGCATCTAATTTTTTCTGCAGGCGATGTGTTAGAACTTTTGTGAAGATTTTATAAATAGCAGGTAACAAGCTAATTGGTCGGTAATTTTTCAAATCATATTTATCACCTTTTTTATGCAAAAGAATTACTGTTGCAGAATCCCATTGGTTTGGTATATTACCGCTGTTAAGACATTTGGTTAAGAATTTTGCAAGTATGTCTTCTACATATTTTCCAGCTTCTTTTAGGATATCCAATGTAAGACCATCATCACCAGGGGCTCTTCCTTTCTTCATATGTAAAATGCACTTAAATACTAAACTAGAAAGGCAGAAGCTCATTAGGAAACAAGTATGTAAGAGGGTGGATTTAAAGAAATTAAAAGAAAATACTGAGGCATTCAAGTTGGAATTAAAAAATCGCTTTTCTGCACTGGAAGGACTTATTGAAGAAGTTGACATCTCAGAAGCAAATGAAAACATTGTTAAGACAATAATTGAAACTGCTGGGGAAATTGGTGGTGTAATATGTAAAAAGCAGAATAGCAAATTATCTGAGAAGACGAAACAACTCATGAAAAGGCGAAGACTTATGAAGGTGGACAATCAAAATACCAGTCGCAAGATCGAGTATGTAGAACTTTGCAAAACTTTGCGCAAAAACATGAAAGAAGATATAAGAAAATTCAATTGTGAGTTAGTAAGGAAGGCCATTGAAAGCAACAAGAGCCTTAGGGTTGTTAAAGGGAGTTTGTCTATTGGGAAGAAACACATCATTGCATTAAAAGGAGAGGATGGCACTGTAACAAGAAATAGGGAAGAAATACTTAGAAGAGTTGAAGAATTCTACAGAAAGCTGTATGAGGGAAACAGTGGATTAAACGAAGACTCTGAGATAGTCGAAGGAACAGCTCCTAAAATCTTAAAAGAAGAAGTAGCATTTGCAATAAAAAGTATGAAGAAAGGAAGATCCCCTGGCGATGATGGCATTACATTAGATATCTTAAAAGAAGCTGGAGAACATGTAGAAGACATACTTGCAAAATTCTTTACCAAATGCCTCAACAGTGGTAACATACCAAACCAATGGGATTCTGCAACAGTAATTCTTTTGCATAAAAAAGGTGATAAAGAGGATTTGAAAAATTACCGACCAATTAGCTTGTTACCTGCTATTTATAAAATCTTCACAAAAGTGCTAACACATCGCCTGCAGAAAAAATTAGATGCAGCTCAACCAAGAGAACAAGCTGGATTTCGAAGTGGATTCAGTACAGTGGACCATATTCAAGTATTAAGAGAATTAATTGAAAGAACACATGAATATGAACTTCCATTGTGTGTTGCATTTATTGACTATGAGAAGGCCTTTGACTCTATAAAAACATCAGCAGTCATCAACTCTTTAAGATCAACAGACATTGAGGATGTGTACA
This sequence comes from Dysdera silvatica, assembly GCA_006491805.2. Lineage (NCBI taxonomy): Eukaryota > Metazoa > Arthropoda > Arachnida > Araneae > Dysderidae > Dysdera > Dysdera silvatica. Next base: position 17,382 of record QLNU02011825.1, on the reverse strand, counting down.
TTGACATGGTGAAACGTGTGTATAAAAATGCAAGTGCAAAATTTCGGTTACATAAAGATACCAAAACTATCAAACTTGGCAAAGGGGTGAGGCAGGGAGATACCATTTCTCCAAAACTTTTTACTTCTGCTTTACAGATGATTTTTCAGCTGATAAATTGGAATAACAAGGGAATAAAAATAAATGGTGAATATTTAAATCATCTGCGGTTTGCTGATGACATTGTTATTTTTTCAACGGACCCATTAGAACTCCAAGACATGGTACAAGAGCTCTCAACTAGAAGTGAAGAAGTTGGACTCAAGATGAACCTACAAAAAACTAAGATCATGTTCAATAATTTTGTAGAGGAAACAAAAATACAAGTTGACAACACTGAGCTAGAAATTGCTGATTCATATATTTACCTTGGCCAGCTGATTTCAATGGATGGCAACATTATGAAAGAACTCAACAGACGTATTAAACTTGGCTGGAGTGCATTTGGAAGAAACAGTTTTATCCTGAAGGGGAAATTGCCTTTGTGTCTAAAAAGAAAGGTCTTCAACCAGTGTGTATTGCCAGTCCTCTCTTATGGATCAGAGACATGGAGTCTAACAGTTGGAGCAATACGAAAGTTACAGACAACGCAAAGGAGCATGGAGAGGTGCATGCTTGGAATAACTAGGAGAGATCGAAAAAGAAACACTTGGGTGAGAGAGCAAACTAGAGTAGAGGACATCATTGTTAAAGTAAAAGGACTGAAATGGCGATGGGCTGGGCATATTGAAAGAAAAACTGATCGACGATGGATAACAGAAATTCTGAACTGGATTCCAAGAGACCACCGAAAACCTAGAAAACGTCCTCAAACTAGATGGGTGGATGAAATAAGAAAACAGGTTGGGGTGACGTGGAAGCGAATTGCTCAGGATAGACTTGTGTGGAAAGCATTTAGAGAGACCTTCATCCAGCAGTGGATAGATAATGGTTGAATATGATGATGATGATGATATATATATAGTGTATATATATGTACGTGTGTATGTGTGTGTGTGTGTGTAACCTCGATGCTGGCAGACAGACTTTTCTTGCTTAAAAGAATTTTGTATTTTGTGCTTTAGAGTAGTTTTTTGATATAGATTAGTTGTGGTAAAATCAACTTGATCCTTTTGAATCATGGTATTAGATTTTATTAAAATATTGAAGTGTTTGTTCATTTAATTCGTGTTCTTTTAGGGGGAACTGAATTAATAAACGACTGAATCTGCACTATTGTTTTTAATCCCTGGCATGGGAGCCCAGAGGGGGGTGCAAGGGGGTGCACTTTCACACCCTTGGCTTATGAAAAAAGGGGAAAAAAACTATATTCACAAGAGACTACAGTCGAACAACATTATTCAATTGAACTTTTTCCTGGATGCGCCCCTAGCTTATAATTTTTGGGGCGCCGATTGTCCCCGGGGTCATTTTGAAATAAATAAGAATTTTTTAAGTAATCTATTTGTTTTTGTTTTATCGTTGAATTAAATTGGCTTGAAGATTTTGTTTTGCGAATAATGAGGAGCTCTCGGTATTTGCAAAACAAAATGTTTAAATCAATTTAATTCAACGACAAAACAAAAACAAATAAATTGCTTAAAAAATCTTAATTATTTCGTAACGACCCCAAGGATTAAAAAGGAAAATATGGTGCAGATTCGATTCAGGCCCTGCGGTGGCGCAGTGTGGTAACGCGTTCTCCTAGTGCGCCGCTAATCCGGGTTCGACTCCCAGCAGTGCAAAGAACGCTTACTCAGAGATCTCATAAAGATCGCACTGCTCACTGTAGTCCGGGGTTTGGTTCCCTAGGCCTTAAGAGGTTCGGATTCCTCGGAAAACAGTAGGTCCCGGCGCAGCATGACCACTGTAGTCTTTGAGCCGTAAAACCAAAAAACAAACAAACAAA
>QLNU02011825.1:0-15355 GCA_006491805.2 Dysdera silvatica | reverse complement strand
CTATTCGAAATACTAAAATATACTCAAATATACTTAAACTTTCATTTCTGGGTGGGGCAAGTGCCTTGGTTACACTCATGTCCCACACCTTCCCACCCCGTTGTAATTATAGCTCTTGAGTACCCTTTCCATGTATTAAAAAAAAAAAAGACTCCCCTTAACTTTGGGGCCACATGCTGTGATTTGGTTTCGCTTAGGTAGTTTTACGTCCCAAATGTACACCTTGCGACTACCTGAGACGGGACCGACGGTTGAACGCAACATCTCCGAAAAACAAAATGCTATGAATTTTTGATTATTTATTAGACTTGTATTAGTTAATTAGGAATTACATTAGCTAATTAGAACTTTTTTAATTACTTAAGATTTTTATTATCTATTACGATATAGGAAATTTTCATTGCTGAATTGGAATTTTTATTAGTACACAGTTAATTTGAATTTTTATTAAATAATTAGACTTCTATTAGGTAATTATGATTTTATTAGCTAATTAAAATTTTATTAATCGGATTTTTATTGGTTAATTAATCGGATAATTATGGGAATATCTGTAACAGCATTTTAGATGACATATACAATTTTTCTTATGTGAAAAAGGAATTGCGTATTATAGAAATCCTGAATTTTGTACTTATATATGAACTGACATCTTTAACGGCCAACGTTGCGTTAACGTAACATTTTGCAATGGGCACCCAGATATACTAGATTTTTTAATGAAACATTACTGCTGTGGTCAAAAATAAAAAAAACCATGAATTTTTATGCAATTTCACAGTAAATTTCTATGCTTGTGACGTTTTTGCAATTTAAGATTAAAAGTTACAAACAAAAACTATGGCGTAATATTAGCATCATTAGTAGACACAAATATACGAGTTAATTTTGTCTTGTACAAATTTTAAAATAATGCAGCTTTTAATTCTTTAAAAAATTCGTTCCCACTGTCCTTAAATCTCAAAGGACTAAAAGGAAAAACAGAAAATGGAAAATAAGAAAAGACAAATAACAAAGCAAATATAATTACCAAATTTTTATTGAAGATGTAGGTCCATGTGGTTATTTGACCTTTGAGGGAAGCTTTCCCTGAATATTTTTCCACAGTCGCACCGGTAGAAAAATTTAATTAGATTATGGAATATTTCTTCGGAAATTAAGTAGGCATTTTTAATTAAGAACTATTCTATACTAATAATTTGATTTTTCCTCATTTCATTTTTTTAAATTAAAAAGGATCAAATTAATGAGAGAAATAAAAACCTAAATTGCAAACATAAATTAAAAAATATATTGTACGAGAGGAGAAACGTGATGAGAGGAATTGGGTATAACAAATTTAGAATTTCTTTCTTTAAATAAAACATTGGGAATAAATGTATATACGTATGAAAATTTTGAAGTTACTTAAATGGGTATAAACTGCTAATTGGTGAGAATTATGTAAACTTTTCTAAGGTTTTATTCCTTTCACAGAATGTAGAAAAACAAAGCTTGCATTTTACAAATGCCTTGCTTTTGCTGGAACTCTGCTTATTTATGTATGAAACAATGTTCCTTGGAAAAACAGATCATTTCTTATGAAGAACACGTCTGCATTCATATTTTAGTTTTTTTATATCCAAAACTACCTTCTTTGTAAAATACAAATATCCCATTTTTCAAAATATTTCTAAAAATATGCCACAAGTGTATCCTGTTCTGTTCCATGCTTACAAAAATCAGAAGAACTATTATTTCAAAACTTTTTTGTCTTAAGAAAATTTGCATGATATAGTTGAAAAAATGTAAGCTCAAAAGTATTAATTAAACGGGGTTTGCTTTTATCCTAATCTTCACAAAGCTTTTAAATTAGAAACATAATAATTTTCATTGCCAAACTATTATTTTGCTAAATCTCCAGACGATCTGCTGTGGCACTATTCTTTCCGGATATTTTTTGCATATTTTCTCGTTACATATCATATTAAAATTTTTCTATTCCCAGTATTATTCCCACAAATTTTGTGTTCATAGCAAGATAATAGTGATGTTAGAAAACATTGCAATCAATAGTGATTATAATTTTCTGCTAAAGAAGACTTTAATGAGAAAAGAAAATAACCAAATATAGTAAAATTAATTTATACAGAGTAGTTTAATTAAAACCTTCACAAGTTTTCTACCATGATATCAGTTAGAAAATATTCATAATAAAACGAATTTTAACGTGCAATTAATAACAGTTTTAACACACAGTACTTTAATCTCCTAACAGAAACGTGAGCCATATTTGCAATTTAGATTATTTTTAAAATTTATTACAAATGTGTTTATTAGAGAGAACAAAAAAAATATAACAAAAGATTTATAAATTTTAATTTATAAAGAATTTTATCATAATTTTATTCAGAACTATAGAATTATTAACCATATTACATATTCTTTACTTTGTAACATGGTTTTTAGGGCGGCTAAGTAGAGCATCTTTACACATATCCCAATATACATTCGGAAAATTAATGGATAAATCACATCATTTGGGTTATCAAAATATGCACGTTATTTCTGAGAACATTAGTTTAAATGGATATCCCCACAAAGATAGTTAAACTGATAATCCAATTTTAATTCTAATTAATGCGTTCGCGCCCTTGTAATTTCCATGAAAATCCTCGATTTTCCGCTTGCATGCTTAAAGGTCGTGCTTACAAGGGAAGCCTCCGAAGTGCCCGTCGCTCCTCAAAACGAGACTCATATATTATGACAGATCCGTATCAGTTATGAACAAAACCGAAAGAATTGTTCTATAAGCTCGTTTCGATACTTCATGAATTTTTTAAAATCTTCATAATTACACTAGAAACGCAGCTTTATATATATATATATATATATATATAGGTGTGTGCGTGTGTGTGTATAACTTCCACGTTGTCATAATAGGCTTTACTTCCTTAAAGCAATTCTTTTATTTTGTGCTTTAGGGTAATTTTTAGCTATATATTAGTTTTGGGAAAATCAACTTCGATCTTTGAATCATAGTATTAATTTTTTATTAAAATATTGAAGTATTGTTTCGTTAAATCATTGTTGTTTTGGGGGAATTGAATTAGTAAATCATTGAATTGAGTCTTTGTTTGTTTGTTTTTTGGTTTTACGGCTCAAAGACTACAGTGGTCATGCTGCGCCGGGACCTACTGTTTTCCGAGGAATCCGAACCTCTTAAGGCCTGGGGAACCAAACCCCGGACTACAGTGAGCAGTGCGATCTTTTATGAGATCTCTGAGTAAGCGTTCTTTTTGCACTGCTGGGAGTCGAACCCGGATTAGCCGCGCAATAGGAGAACGCGTTACCACACTGCGCCACCGCAGGGCCTGAATTCAATCTGCACCATTTTTTTTTTTTTTACTCCTTGGGGTCGTTACGAAACAATTAAGATTTTTTATGCAATTTATTTGTTTTTGTTTTGTCGTTGAATTAAATTGATTTAAACATTTTGTTTTGCAAATACCGAGAGCTCCTCATTATTCGCAAAATAAAATCTTCAAGCCAATTTAATTCAACGATAAAACAAAAACAAACAGATTATTTAAAAAATTCTTATTTATTTCAAAATGACCCCGGGGACAATCGGCGCCCCAAAAATTATAAGCTAAGGGCGCATCAAGGAAAAAGCTCAATTGAATAATGTTGTTCGACTGTAGTCTTTTGTGAATATAGTTTTTTTCCCTTTTTTTCATAAGCCAAGGGGGTGAAAGTGCACCCTCTTGCACCCCCCTCAGGGCTCCCATGCCAGGGATTAAAAACAATAGTGCAGATTCAGTCGTTTACTAATTCAGTTCCCCCTAAAAGAACACGAATTAAATGAACAAACACTTCAATATTTTAATAAAATCTAAAACTATGCTTCAAAACGATCGAAGTTGATTTCATCACAACTAATCTGTAGCAAAAAACTACTCTAAAGCACAAAATACAAAATTCTTTTAAGCAAGAAAAGTCTGTTTGCCAGCATAGAGGTTACACACACACAAACGTACATATATATACACTATATATATATCATTATCATAACCGTATTCGACCATTATCTACCCACTGCTGGATGAAGGTCTCTCCAAATGCTTTCCACACAAGTCTTCCCTGAGCAATTCTCTTCCACGTCACCACAACCTGTTTTCTTATTTCATCCACCCATCTAGTTTGAGGACGTTTTCTAGGTCTTCGGTGGTCTCTTGGAATCCAGCTGAGAATTTCTGCTGTCCATCGTTGATCAGTTCTTCTCGCAATATGCCCAGCCCATCGCCATTTCAGCCCTTTTACTCTAACAATGATGTCCTCTACTCTAGCTTGCTCTAGAACCCAAGTGTTCCTTTTTCGATTTCTCCTAGTTATTCACCATTTACTTTTATTCCCTTGTTATCCCAATTTATCAGTTGAAAATCATCTGTAAAACAGAACTAAAAAGTTTTGGAGAAATGGTATCTCCCTGCCTCACACCTTTACCAAGTTTGATAGTTCTAGTATCTTTATATAACCGAAATTTTACACTTGCATTTTACACACATTTCACCATGTCAATGTACACATCCTCGATACCTGCTGATCTTAAAGAGTTGATGACAGCTGATATTTTAATAGAGTCAAAGGCCTTTTCATAGTCAATAAATGCAACACACAATGGAAGTTCATATTAATGTGTTCTTTCAATTAATTCTCTTAATACTTGAATATGTTCCACTGTACTGAATCCACTTCGAAATCCAGCTTATTCTCCCGGTTGAGCTGCATCTAATTTTTTCTACAGGCGATGTGTTAGAACTTTTGTGAAGATTTTATATATAGCAGGTAATAAGCTAATTGGTCGGTAATTTTTCAAATCCTCTTTATCACCTTTTTTATACAAAAGAATTACTGTTGCAGAATCCCATTGGTTTGGTATGTTACCGCTGTTAAGACATTTGGTAAAGAATTTTGCAAGTATGTCTTCTACATGTTCTCCAGCTTCTTTTAGGATATCTAATGTAATGCCATCATCGTCAGGGGATCTTCCTTTCTTCATACTTTTTATTGCAAATGCTACTTCTTCCTTTAAGATTTTAGGAGCTGTTCCTTCGGCTATCTCACAGTCTTCGTTTAATCCACTGTTTCCCTCATACAGCTTTCTGTAGAATTCTTCAACTCTTCTAAGTATTTCTTCCCTATTTCTTGTTACGGTGCCATCCTCTCCTTTTAATGCAATGATGTGTTTCTTCCCAACAGACAAACTTCCTTTAACAACCCTAAGGCTCCTGCTGTTTTCAATGTCTTTTCTTACTAGCTCACAGTTGAATTTTCTTATGTATTCTTTCATGCTTTTGCGCAGAGTTTTACAAAGTTCTATGTACTCAATCCTGGAACTGGTATTTCGATTGTCCACCTTCATATTTCTTCGCCTTTTCATGAGCTGTTTCGTCTTCTCAGATAATTTGCTATTGTGCTTTTTACAGGTTACACCACCAATTTCCCCAGCAGTTTCAACTATTGTCTTAACAATGTTTTCATTTGCTTCTGAGATATCAATTTCTTCAATAAGTCCTTCCAGTGCAGAAAAGCGATTTTTTAATTCCAACTTGAATGCCTCAGTATTTGCTTTCAGTTTCATTAAATCCACCCTCTTACTTACTTGTTTCCTAATGAGCTTCTGCCTTTCTAATTTAGTATTTCAGTCAATGCCATCTAAAGAAAAAGCTCCTGTGATGATGTATCGATATCCTAAAAGAAGCTATAGAATATGTAGAAGACATACTTGCAAAATTCTTTACCAAATGTCTTAACGGCGGTAACATACCAAACCAATGGGATTCTGCAACAGTAATTCTTTTGCATAAAAAAGGTGGTAAAGAGGATTTGAAAAATTGCTGACCAATTAGCTTGTTACCTGCTATTTATAAAATCTTCACAAAAGTGCTAACACAGCGCATGCAGAAAAAATTAGATACAGCTCAACCAAGAGAACAAGCTGGATTTCGAAGTGGATTCAGTACAGTGGACCATATTCAAGTATTAAGAGAATTAATTGAAAGAACATATGAATTTGAACTTCCATTGTGTGTGGTATTTATTGATTATGAGAAGGCCTTTGACTCTATTAAAACATCAGCAGACATCGAGGATGTGTACATTGACATGGTGAAATGTGTGTATTAAAATGCAGGTGCAAAATTTCGATTACATAAAGATACCAAAACTATTAAAATTGGTAAAGGTGTGAGGCAGGGAGATACCATTTCTCCAAAACTTTTTACTTCAGCTTTACAGATGGTTTTTTAGCAGATAAATTGGAATAACAAGGGAATAAAAAATAAATGGTGAATAACTGAGAGATGGAAAAAGGTTAATTTAAATTTTCCGAGAATAAACTAGATGAGTAGACATCATTGTTAAAGTAAACGAGCTGAAATGGCGATGGGCTGGGCATATTGCAAGAAGAACTGATCAACGATGGACAACAGAAATTCTGAACTGGATTCCAACAGACCACCGAAGACCTAGAAAACGTCCTCAAACTAGATGGGTGGATGAAATAAGAAAACAGGTTAGTGTGACGTGGAAGCGAATTGCTCAGGATAGACTTGTGTGGAAAGCATTTGGGGAGACCTTCATACAGCAGTGGATAGATAATGGTTGAATATGATATATATATCAAAGCTTTTATGGAATTCTCGACAATATATGTAATTCTATTGCATTTAAAATTCTGGCACAAATCTTTAATTTTTAATGCTATAAATGCTTTTGATCTTTTAATGATTTTTTAAATTTACATCTCAAATTTATGAGACAAAATTATTTCCATATATTATCTGTTTATCTATTATATAGCTTTAACTGTTGTCGGCCCTGCGGTGGCGCAGTGTGGTAACGCGTTCTCCAAGTGCGCGGCTAATCCGGGTTCGACTCCCAGCAGTGCAAAAAGAACGCTTACTCAGAGATCTCGTAAAAGATCGCACTGCTCACTGTAGTCCGGAGTTTGGTTCCCCTGCCCTTAAGAGGTTCGGATTCCTCGGAAAACTGTAGGTCCCGGCGCAGCATGGCCACTGTAGTCTTTGAGCCCAAAAAACAAACAAACAATTATCTGTTATCTTTTACGTAATACATTTACATACATTCGTGTTATTTAAAATTTTCTCTAAGCTAATGTCTTTATTTTGCGCTCATTTTCAAATATTCCCTCTACATCACACTCTTATTTATATTACATATTCTAAGTTCTTTAAAATTACATTAAAATACCTTTGTGCTTAACAATTTCGACATATACGTGCGGCTAATTTATTTTAATTATCCACAAAATCAACTAGGCACAATATAGAGAGGAGACAGTTCTGCTACTAGACTCCAAACGACTGAGACGTATTCCTGTCCTCTGCTTAACGTCGCAAGTTCTAATCTATATGTAATCGCTACTATATTACGAAGTTTTCCTGTGCCAATGAAGATGTTTAATATTGTACTTCGTGTCATCATAATCTATCGACTAGAATTTTGCAGCACATCTTCTACGATTACGATTACGTAAGTTATTTGTGGAGACTAATTTATCAGAATCGATAGTAGGTTATCTTTACCAATATTTCAATGGTTGTCGCCATCTTTACCGATAACTAATAACCTCACATGTTTGATCTAAAACTAAAGCTTTTTTTTTGTCATAGGAGGAAAAGACATCGTCCCCGACATAAAATCGAACCAGGGTCACTCCTTTGAGCCCGAAGTTCCGTGAGCGATAGAACATTGAGAACAGGAGGGACCCGTGTTTTTCCGTATATAAGGTTGTAAGATATTATTACACTTCCAGGGCTAACACAAATGATGGTCAACACAAAAAGCCGCCTGTGGTTTTTAGTTTAAAATTCTTTATATATTCTGACAACCATGTTTGAACTCAACTAGAGATTTTTTTATATCTAGGAGAAAAAGAAAGATATTTCTTTACCTGGATTCGGACTAGGGTCCCCCCCATCGAGCCCGTGGTTCAGTAACCACTAGACCATCGAGGATAGAAACGACGCTCCTTTTCTCAGTATATAAAGTTGTAAGATATTGTTGAACTTAAAAAATCGCCGTGGTGGTTTTATGTATTGTTTGGCCATTGTATTTAGATCATGGTTTGACAATTGTGTCAGCCCTGAGAAGTGTAATAATATCTTAAAAACTACCTTTATATTTGATCATATTCAATTTGCTTAGCTTTTCACACACCTGAATGTAAATGTTCAAGTCCATAATTTGACAAATCTTTTAAATGATTGAAATAAACACAATTTCCATGATCTTTCAAAATTGGAAAACAATGAATAGAGAAATAATCTAATATGGTGCAATAAAATTATATTTATTCTTTACCAGAAATTTTCACGTCTTATAAATCCCTAGCGTCGTAACAAAAGAACTTGTCATATTTCCTAAATTCAAATCTGAAAACATCTGCATGGAAACAGCAACGCAGAATCTTGCAAAAATATAATTTTAATTATTTTCGATACTTGTACCCATTTCCTATTCATGCTTGAGATTCTCTTCATCAATTTCTCAAAAATTTATTCAAAATTAATACCATTTAATTAATAGGATTCTTGCTGGAAAACAAATTAGACAAATCTCTGGATGGAGGATCTCTCTCCAAACTCCATAAAATTACGAAAGATATTTCAGATATTAAATTCTTTTCTAAAGATTTACAGCTAATAAGGTACCTCAATGATACAGGTATTGACATATTCTAATGAAATATATATAGCTTTAACTTGTTCCAATGAAAGACATCCAGATAAAAGATATTCTATGAAAAGCTATATGGGTAACAAAATATGCTGAACAACTGTAGTATTCGTTTAATTTGACGGTAGCATTTAAAGAAAATTACTGTTAATTCAAATTAAATAATTTAAACTAGTTTCAATAAAGGTCCTGAATGCGTTGATTGTTAAAACGAATTATAGGAATTGCTGTCCCTTCTCCTTCACGTCACAAAATAATTTTAATTCTTATTCATATCATAATAATATTTACAATGGACAAAATTTTATTTACATTTCTTTCACCGTTATAATTGAATTTCAGAAGTTCCTTTTTACTTTTTTTTCCTAGGCTACAAAATAAATATTGAAATAAAATGGTTCACAAAAATTTATCCTAATTCCGTTCAAAGTTGCAAAATTCTTTGTGTATAATATTTTTTAAATTACATATTTTGAATTTACTTTTATCATTTTGAGATTTTCAATACAATTGATTAAATTACTTTATTGAAATAACCTACAAAGAAATTATTAGAAAATTTGAAAAATCCGTGTAATTTTATTTTTAAACTTAATTATGATATACATATATATTTATATATGTGTGTGTGTATATATATACAAAGCAAATTTGCTCTAAAAAATGGAAAGATGGGTACAATTTATATGTTTTTTTGTAACCTTTCTTTGATCTTTTTTTTCATGCGCGTTATTCATTTTTAATTTTTTAATAACTTTCATTTATATATGTGTGTATATATATATATATATATATATATATATATATATATATATATATATCAGTGGAATATATTCAAGTATTAAGAGAACTAATTGAAAGAACACATGAATATGAACTTCCATTGTGTGTGGCATTTATTGACTATGAGAAGGCCTTTGACTCTATTAAAACATCAGCAGTCATCAACTCTTTAAGATCAGCAGACATCGAGGAAGTGTACATTGACATGGTGAAACGTGTGTATAAAAATGCAAGTGCAAAATTTCGGTTACATAAAGATACCAAAACTATCAAAATTGGTAAAGGTGTGAGGCAGGGAGATACCATTTCTCCAAAACTTTTTACTTCAGCTTTACAGATGATTTTTCAGCAAATAAATTGGAATAACAGGGGAATAAAAATAAATGGTGAATATTTAAATCATTTGCGGTTTGCTGATGACATTGTTATTTTTTCAACGAACCCATCAGAACTCCAAGACATGGTACAGGAGCTCTCAACTAGAAGTAAAGAAGTTGGACTCAAGATGAACCTACAAAAAACTAAGATCATGTTCAATAATTTCGTAGAGGAAACAAAAATACAAGTTGACAACATTGAGCTAGAAATTGCTGATTCATATATTTACCTTGGCCAGCTGATTTCAATGGATGGCAACATTATGAAAGAACTCAACAGACGTATTAAACTTGGCTGGAGTGCATTTGGAAGAAACAGTTTTATCCTGAAGGGGAAATTGCCTTTGTGTCTAAAAAGAAAGGTCTTCAACCAGTGTGTATTGCCAGTCCTCTCTTATGGATCAGAGACATGGAGTCTAACAGTTGGAGCAATACGAAAGTTACAGACAACGCAAAGGAGCATGGAGAGGTGCATGCTTGGAATAACTAGGAGAGATCGAAAAAGGAACACTTGGGTGAGAGAGCGAACTAGAGTAGAGGACATCATTGTTAAAGTAAAAGGGCTAGGCATATTGCAAGATCAACAATGGACAACAGAAATTCTCAACTGGATTCCAGGAGACCACCGAAGACCTAGAAAATGTCCTCAAACTAGATGGATGGATGAAATAAGAAAATAGGTTGGGGTGACGTGCATGCGAATTGCTCAGAATAAATGTGTGTGGAAAGCCTTTGAAGAGATCTTTATCTAGTAGTGAATAGATAAAGGTTGAATATGATGATGATGATACGTATGTATGTATGTATGTGTATGTATGTATATATATATATATGGCCTGCAAAAGGGTTGCTGGTATCTAACTGGAAGGAGACCCACACGCTGAACGTATGTGACGATGTGTGGAACCGGCCAGGCCAGTAACCTAGTGTCCTACCCCGCCTTCAAGTGGTGCAGGCTGAGCTTTCTATTTATGTGGCAAATTAATATTTGCTACACGGATAGAAAGGCGGAAGGGGAGGGCTAATTCACCAACCCGTCTAGCCAGCGTGGTGAAATTATGGCTAATTCCTCCATTATGTTGACACACCAGAAACCATGGCCCCTAGTCTCCAGGTGCTGGAGTGCTCCTGATCAAGGCAGCGGTCAGTGTGGCATGAAAGCAGGGGGTGCTAAGAATCACTGGAATGGCCCAGGCTGCCGTTTGTTATTGACCTTGGCTACGTTTAATGGACGATCCCTTGCTTCTGAAGCAAAACTTCAGGAATTGGAAGAGGAACTAGACAAGATCAAATGGGACATTGTAGGACTCAGTGAAGTTAGAAGAAAAGGTGAAGAGTTGGTGGAACTTAAAAGTGGACATTTGTTTTATTATAGAGGAACGGAAACTGGAAGAACAAGTGGTGTTGGCTTCTTAATCAACAAAAGAATTAAAGACTGTCTTCTGGAAGTTGAAAGTACATCAGATCGAGCAGCGAGGCTCGTTGTTCAACTAACCCAGCGATACCAACTTCAGATAGTACAGGTATATGCACCAACATCAAGCCATACCGACGAGGAGGTTGAAGAATTTTATGAAGAAATCAAAGAGTTACACACCAAAGGGAAACAACATATCAAGCTCATCATGGGGGATTTCAATGCAAGAATTGGACAACAGGAACAAGGAGAGACATCGGTTGGTAAATACGGATATGGGGAAAGGAATGAACGTGGCGATCAACTCATCGAATTTGCAGAAGCTGAAAACCTTAGCATCATGAATTCATTTTTTAAGAAGAAACCGCAAAGAAAATGGACATGGAAACACCCCAATGGAGGAACCAGCGAAATTGACTATATCCTGGCAAACAAGAAATCAATTATTGAAGATTGCAGCGTACTGAACAGATTTAATACTGGAAGTGATCATCGAATGGTGAGATGTAAAGTGCACTTAAATACTAAATTAGAACGACAGAAGCTCATTAGGAAACAAGTAAGTAAGAGGGTGGATCTAATGAAACTGAAAGTAAATACCGAGGCATTCAAGTTGGAATTAAAAAATCGCTTTTCTGCACTGGAAGGACTTATTGATGAAAGTGATATCTCAGAAGCAAATGAAAACATTGTTAAGACAATAGTTGAAACTGCTGGGGAAATTGGTGGTGTAACCTGTAAAAAGCACAATAGCAAATTATCTGAGAAGACGAAACAGCTCATGAAAAGGCGAAGAGATATGAAGGTGGACAATCGAAATACCAGTTCCAGGATTGAGTACATAGAACTTTGTAAAACTCTGCGCAAAAGCATGAAAGAAGACATAAGAAAATTCAACTGTGAGCTAGTAAGGAAAGCCATTGAAAATAACAAGAGCCTTAGGGTTGTTAAAGGAAGTTTATCTGTTGGGAAGAAACACATCATTGCATTAAAAGGAGAGGATGGCACCGTAACAAGAAATAGGGAAGAAATACTTAGAAGAGTTGAAGAATTCTACAAAAAACTATATGAAAGTAACAGTGGATTAAACGAAGACATTGAAATAGTCGAAGGAACAGCTCCTAAAATCTTAAAAGAAGAAGTTTCATTTGCAATAAAAAATATGAAGAAAGGAAGAGCCCCTGGTGATGATGGTATTACATTAGATATCCTAAAAGAAGCTGGAGAATATGTAGAAGACATACTTGCAAAATTCTTTACCAAATGTCTTAACAGCGGTAACATACCAAACCAATGGGATTCTGCAACAGTAATTCTTTTGCATAAAAAAGGTGATAAAGAGGATTTAAAAAATTACCGACCAATTAGCTTGTTACCTGCTATTTATAAAATCTTCACAAAAGTTCTAACACATCGCCTGCAGAAAAAATTAGATGCAGCTCAACCAAGAGAACAAGCTGGATTTCGAAGTGGATTCAGTACAGTGGACCATATTCAAGTATTAAGAGAATTAATTGAAAGAACACATGAATATGAACTTCCATTGTGTGTGGCATTTATTGACTATGAGAAGGCCTTTGACTCTATAAAAACATCAGCAGTCATCAACTCTTTAAGATCAACAGACATCGATGATGTGTACATTGACATATTGAAACGTGTGTATAAAAATGCAAGTGCAAAATTTCGGTTACATAAAGATACCAAAACTATCAAACTTGGCAAAGGGGTGAGGCAGGGAGATACCATTTCTCCAAAACTTTTTACTTCAGCTTTACAGATGATTTTTCAGCTGATAAATTGGAATAACAAGGGAATAAAAATAAATGGTGAATATTTAAATCATTTGCGGTTTGCTGATGACATTGTTATTTTTTCAACGAACCCATCAGAACTCCAAGACATGGTACAGGAGCTCTCAACTAGAAGTAAAGAAGTTGGACTCAAGATGAACCTACAAAAAACTAAGATCATGTTCAATAATTTCGTAGAGGAAACAAAAATACAAGTTGACAACATTGAGCTAGAAATTGCTGATTCATATATTTACCTTGGCCAGCTGATTTCAATGGATGGCAACATTATGAAAGAACTCAACAGACATATTAAACTTGGCTGGAGTGCATTTGGAAGAAACAGTTTTATCCTGAAGGGGAAATTGCCTTTGTGTCTAAAAAGAAAAGTCTTCAACCAGTGTGTATTGCCAGTCCTCTCTTATGGATCAGAGACATGGAGTCTAACAGTTGGAGCAATACGAAAGTTACAGACAACGCAAAGGAGCATGGAGAGGTGCATGCTTGGAATAACTAGGAGAGATCGGAAAAGGAACACTTGGGTGAGAGAGCAAACTAGAGTAGAGGACATCATTGTTAAAGTAAAAGGGCTGAAATGGCGATGGGCTGGGCATATTGCAAGAAGAACTGATCAACGATGGACAACAGAAATTCTGAACTGGATTCCAAGAGACCACCGAAGACCTAGAAAACGTCCTCAAACTAGATGGGTGGATGAAATAAGAAAACAGGTTGGGGTGACGTGGAAGCGAATTGCTCAGGATAGACTTGTGTGGAAAGCATTTGGAGAGACCTTCATCCAGCAGTGGATAGATAATGGTTGAATATGATGATGATGATGATGATATACAGTAGTGGACAAAATTGTGGAAACCTTTTGAAAAAAGTTTATTTTAGAGGTTTGATGGCTAATAACACCACTTTTTTTTGTACCAATACTATAAAATTATATATCATTAGAAAGGTAATTTAATAAAGATTGTAATGCAATAACATTTGTTCAATTATCTGTATTCTATCAAAAGTTATAGCCAAATAACCAGAAAAAAGAAGCACAGCTTGCTTACATTTATATGAAGTAGCTTTCCTTCATTTGAATGTGGCCAATGAGCATGAGTGTTTACAGAGCCAATCAGGTGTCATCTTGTTTTGGCAATGAGCCAATCATGTTTTCTCTTGTTTTGGCAATGAGCCAACAGGTTACAGGACATTTATCAGTGTGTTCTGTAATTGCTATCAAGTTGGTTGTTTTTTTTTTGTGCTCTTTGATTTAGTGTGCTTGTAAAACGTAATAAAATTAAAGAAATGGCGCAAAGAGTTGACTGGTCACCTAGGAAGCGATGTAAAATAGTAATATTAAGTGAACAAGGCTACAGTTATGAAGAAATTAGAAGAAATATTGGGGGAAACTTAACTAAAGGTGGCATTTCTAAATTTTTGAAGAAGTATAAGGAGACTCAGTCATTACAAAACCAGACTGGTAAAGGCAGAAAAAGGTGCACAACAGCAAGTGATGATAGAAGAATTAAAAGACAGTGCCTAGGTGACAGGAAAAAATCATCTCTGTGTATACAAGGTGAAATGGCGCAATGCAATGTGAAGTTAAGTGCAAGGACTGTTCGGCGCAGACTGCATGAATGTGGTCTAAATGCAAGAATTCCACGAAAAAAGCCATTTTTGTCTGTCAAACAGAGGTTGAAAAGATTAAACTGGGCTAAAACCCATGTTAACTGGACAACGGAACAATGGGACAGTGTAATTTGGAGTGATGAGACCAAAATCTCACTGTTTGGTAGTGATGGCGTAAAATACGCATGGAGAAGAATTGGAGAAGATTTCCATCCTGAGTGCATTACACCTACCGTGAAACACCCAGTTAGTGTTATGATTTGGGGTTGTATAACATCAAGAGGTGTGGGCAGAATTTGCATGATCAATGGGAATATAAATGCCCAAAGATACATAAATGAAATACTTGAGCCCAAGCTGCAGCCTTCTGCATGTGATCTTTTCCAAGATAATGAAGCATTTATATTTCAACAGGATTCAGCTCCATGTCATGTTGCTCGTGTGTGCAAAAAATGGTTTCAAGATCATCATATTCAACTGCTGGAATGGCCTGGAAATAGCCCAGACCTTAACCCCATCGAAAATCTATGGAGCCGGCTAAAGAAGCTTGTTAGTCGGAAGCAACCCAGCAATAAAACACAATTAACAGAAGCAATAATTCAATCTTGGTTTCA
>QLNU02011819.1:0-24010 GCA_006491805.2 Dysdera silvatica | reverse complement strand
TCACTGCGCAACATCAGGGAAAATTAAATTAAGTATGCGATTGATTAAATAGAATTAGTAAGGAGGATCCGGATTAAAGACTTAAACTTAGAATAGGAATTTATCTCTTTTATATTAGAAGGCAGCCGATTCCACAATTTAGGACCTGAAGAACCCACTCTGTGGTAACCCAGCTCCAGACGAGAAAATTGAGGTCTGTAGTTACGTCTACTTGTTGTTGGATAGTTATGTGTAGGTTGCTGTAAATCAATTGGAATAGATAGACTAGTATTTTTAATTTTTTTAAACATTAATAACAAAATTTTATAATTTAAAAGTTGATTAAAAGTTAATAAATTGAATCTTTGCGGAACCTCACGGATCGACATTAAGCTGTGACCATTAATACATGAAAATTACAGCAATTCATGCATTAATATGAACGGTTAATAATGTGTTATTAATTTGACCATGAGAAGGAATCTGTGAGGGATGGTAATATTGGTTATTAATATCAAGAGTTAATTCATTATCCGGCTCTGTGAATGAATCCCCGAGGGCCGCAAAGCCACAATCGGTTATATTTCCGCGATTCAGGAATGACGTTTATAAAATATAGTAAGAGAATATTAAAATAAATTAAAATAAATAAATATATAAAAATAAAAATAAAAGAATACTAAAATAAATAAATATATAAAAATAAAAATAAAAGAATACTAAAATAAATAAATATATAAAAATAAAAGAATACTAAAATAAATAAATATATAAAAATAAAAGAATACTAAAATAAATAAATATATAAAAATAAAAGAATACTAAAATAAATAAATAAATAAATAATGTAAAAATACAATAATTCAATATAAATATACTTTGATATAAAGATATATATCAATTCGTATATGGTCAAAAGCCATCTGGGCGCACCATATCACAATAATAGTCGTTTAGTTAATTAGCGAATACGACATAAAAAAATCATTTCGAATAGTAATAGCCTGTTATTAAATACCAATATTTTAATATTAAAATTTACATTTACAACATCCAACTGAGCCAACACGGTGCATCGGAATACCCATTGGATAAGGCAAAACCTGAATTTATAATTGATTCATGTGTAAGACCATCAAATTATATATCTGGATAATAGGCTAAATTATTATGCAAACAAATTTAAATATTTAAGGCGTAAGGACAGTAATGGTCATTATGCATCCTACAATAGGGAACTGCTCGCAAAATTTACAATATAACTATATAATTTTATACAAACTGAACATTCATGAATCTGATATGATATATAAACACTGTATTGATAGACAAAGTTATTAACAGCAAATGCAATATGAGAAAATTGATTGAAATCTATAGATTCATTTGTTAAGTTTAGACGTAAAAATTAAAAAAACAAAACTATAAGTTACGTAATACGTTTTGTGATTAGTAGGCTAGTTGGACGACAGGAGCATGTTTAAAACAGATGAAATCATGATCATTTATGGCGCAAGGACAAAAGGAAGAAGGTTAGAGCAGATTATAAATTTAGATCTAAACTGAGTCCTTGTGTTATTCGTCTATATAAGTTTTACAGAATATTTAATTAGATAAACAATTTTCATGTAATATACAAGCTGAACGCTGTTCACTTGAAGGATAAAATAATACTTGTATTCAGTGTGGTGTCTTACGAAATATATAGAAGCATCTGATATGAAATATAGACATTGCATTGATAAATATAAAGTAAGTTAACATCGAATATAATATGAAAAAATTGACTGAAAACACTAGATTCATTTGATTGACCAGTTTAGGCGTAGAAATGATAAATTAAAAGTTATGAAACATGCTTATAATGAGTAGGTTAGTTTGACAAGAACATGTTTACAGCTCAGATGCAATCATGATCCATTATGGCGCAAGGACAAAAGAAAAAAGGGTCAGAACAGCCTAGAAAAATTATAAGTTATTTAATGCGATTTTTGATAAGTAGGCTATTATGACATGAAGAACATACTCAAAACACGCCTGGATCATGATCATATAAAAGGTTAGCCTGTTAATTTTCATTTACCTTTTTATGTCGCAAGAGCAGTATCGGTGAAGCAACAGCAACAAGAGAAATAGTAGACTACGTACATCCAATTTAGTAATCCTAAGTTCTTTCTCTGTAGCTGCGTTTGTCCATCAGCGACCTGAGCACAACCACATCATCACGCTCAGTAAAAAGTTTGTCTTTATGGTGCAAGGACAGTATTGGAATTGCGACAAAAGAAATAGTAAATCATGCATATCCAAATGAATAATGTTAATCTCTTTCTCTGTAATTGCAGATGTCAGTCAGTGACTTGAGAATTACCCTCTCACCACGCTCAGTTAGCAAGAAAATTTTTCCCTGCTGTGTCCAGCATTGTACGCCTTTAGCACGAATTTCGTTGTAGGCCTGTTTTCTAATGTGGGTAAGGCTTTCGGCTATGACCAGGCCAGTACCCTTCAGAAGTCTTTTGTTCTTGAAGACATAGTCTCTTTGAGCCATTCTTATAAATTTTATGATCATAGGTCTCGGCGATTGTCCGTGAGTGGTATTGCGCCTTACGCTTCCTAGACGATGCGCGTTTGCCAAATCCGTTGATAACAGGGTAGTTTTTATCTTTTCATTTAAAGTATCCACTGCAACGGTAATTGGGTTTTCGTTCTCAGTTTCCGGTAAACCATATATTATGAGACAGGGCTGACGAATGTACTGCTGGTGTTCTTCTAGGGCGCATTCAAGATCAGCAGTAGTTCTTTCTAGATGTTGAATCTTGCTCTCCAAGACGACAAATCGCGATTCATATTCATTATTTATTTCAGTGATTTTAATATCAAGATCTTTCCGTATTTCATTTTTAACAGAGGCCAATTTGGCAGCGCGATCGGAATCTCCGTCAGTCCCAGAACACAAATTCAAATCTATTTTTCATTGTGGAGCAGACGCTCGGTGCCCCTATTATAGACTTGTCCGCGCTCTTGCTTTTGACTCTTCATCGGTGTTTGACATTTTGAATGGGAGTGCTGACCATACGCACGTTTTTAAATTTTTAAAAAGTATTGGCTTTTACTACCGTCTTTGATTTTACCATGTTTGGCGCAGTATAGCCCAGATGCTCTTGCGCCATAAAACATCCAAACAAACAATATAGAACACTCAGTTCCTTATTGTGTCCCAACGTTTATTTGTATACTATACGGCTCGTGGTGTTTCTATCAATATTAGGAATACATTAAGGAATCAGTATTGGTTTCAATTGGTCTTTTGTCTAAGGTACCGCTTGGTTATTCACTAGCTATTTAGAGGTAAAACGCCAGCTAAATAGGTATAACCTTATCTTATTCATTGACATCGATTACATTTATTCAGTGACCGCTTGATTAATACTACTTAATATTTAGCATATTAGTAATAGACGAAGTAAGCATTCTCTATATTAGTATATCATTTTGTACTACAGCCGTTTAATACTTAGCGTGAACTAGTCATTTGCGATTTTAGTAACATGCTGCGCTACATTATATTCAAATGTCCCATTAGTTTCCGAAAATAATTTCGAATTATCGGATTTATGATAAACATTTAATAACATACTTGCAGCAATTTTTTGCCAGAAACGAAAGCTACAAATCCATCTAATTCTCCCTTCAACTTCAGTGCTCATTTATGTTATGTTGTTCTAAAGTTTCAATCTGTATCTCCATCAGTGGTGCCATTGAACACGACAACAGCAGACCTGTGAAGCTGAACATGAGAATTCGAAGTGACAGAGCACATAACGCAAAAAATATTCTCACTGCAACTCTGTTGAAACCTTTGGTGATTTCTCCAATTCCGATTAATATTTCTGAAGAAGTAATTATATCTATCAAGAGAAGGGAAATATTTCTCTTGCTCTTCGAATTAACGTAACCAAGTATTGATAACAAGGCAGAACAAACAACTAGGGAGATGGCTGTGCCTATCCAGATTGAAAGATGAAATGGATAAGCAAAATAATACTCTGTTTGTAAGAGACTCGCTTTCTTGATCATAAATGTATTAACCACGACATCGTAATGGAATGAAATGTCATTCACGTTCAACCTGGAATACGTTGCGACTGTTCCAAGACCTATGTCGGCGTCTTTCCTTTGTAACATTCCCATCATCCCGTTCCAACATCCATCTGCATTCACAATACCCCACGCATTGTCTTTTGCGAACATGTTCGTACGTGAAGTTCACAAAATTGGACAAAATTTTTAGTAGTTCAAACTCTCTTCCATCGAATCCAATATAAGTGTTATCTGCTAATTGCAGCCTTACGAAAATATTAGTAAAATTGTCCTTTGCGACCCGTAAGTGCATATTTCTAATTTTTAGATATATTTTCAAATAAATTACCTATGCGGTTTGAAAAGTGCCAAATAATTAACAATATTTAGTCTTCTTAACCATGAATAATGAGATATTACTAAATACTTTTTACCTTGTAACGAGTGGCGTTAGAGTCCGGTTATTCTTTCGGCAGCAGATTTCAGAATGTTATCTGATTTTAAATCTTTCTTTCTAGTTCTCTATGATCAATAATAAATGCGTAAATTAGAATGCTTGGATAGCAAAACAGCGCATTCGTTTTTCATACACTAGTCGAGTTTTATGAACCACCTGTACGTAAGGAACCTATTATTAAAAGTAAATCCTTATTTCCATGCAATCAACATGTTTACTGTTAATGATATGACGATTGGAAAAACTGTCTACTGTATTGTTTTTGGGAATTTTCAACGGGGCTGGTACGAATCCCTCTTTTGATGATTACATGAATTATGAAGCGGCTTTGTGGCTCACACACTGACATACTGTTAAAAAAAGGAATATATGATTTAATGACCTTATTTTTCATGTTTTGTCGTACTTTTATTATGTCACACAATATTATATTGTTGCAAGAGAGAAAAATGATTTCATTATAAAATTGTGTGCGTTTCACGCTTTTTTACATCCAAACAAATGGAAAACTCAATAGAACCAGAAGGCTCTTTGGCACAATTATGGCCTACCTCTTCGGTGACAAAATTTTACAAATGGCAAATCTTACGTAGCTCAGATTGTACGATTCATGTCCCCAAACTGTCAATTTCTGTAACCATTGGAGTTTTATGTGCCAATGATCATATACTTGAAAATTCGTAATTTTAAATGTAATTATTGCATAAAAAATGGAACATTGATTTCATTCCTGTGGAATATTGTTTTCTTTGTACGATACAGATGAACCTCCCGGAGAGCTATTAAGATGAATTAATTTGAATTAACCAATTGAAGAGTCACATTCAACACTACAACTGTAAACTACATTTCCATAATCTCTACTGGAGAACTGTTATATATATATATACGTGTATACGTTATTTGCCATCAACTATGCATCCAAATGTTTTATATTCTTTTGAATTTAATTCCCGCGCTTTAATCACCCATTATTTTTGCAAGATAATTGCACGATATATTTTTTTTCTGGTAATATAGAACAATTTATTTGGTGTAATACTCCCATCGTAGCCGATTATATATTTGTATTAGGTGATTAACTATTACTAAAGATTTTTTTTTAATTTCTGCGCCTGGTGAGAGACGAACCCCTAAATTTCCTGTTAAGACGACGGCATTGATACCTCACTGCGAGCGCATATCTGGCTTAAACCACTTACAAGTTCGCAAAGAATGCTGCAGTGCTTCAACTGCTTTATAAGCCAAGGCTCAAATTAAAGATGCTAAACGTCCAAAACGCGAGACGAGCGTTATTTAACTAGTTAAATTCTCTTATCATTCATTCCCATTGATGTGGTTGTATTAGATGAATAAATCCTCGCAAAGTAATCAATGATTTTCTTTGTGGTAGATATATAAATTTACAGATTTCATGACTCCCTGATTTTTTTAAAATCCGCTCATCAAAGTGCTTGTGCCAACATCCTGACTAGATCTTTATCGTTTTCTTTTTTTAGAGATGATTTTTGTTTACAAATTTTTATAACATAGGAGCCGCAATGAAATCGTCGATGCTTTTTTATTGAATATAAAATGTTGATACGAAATATTTAAATTCGATTTTTATGTTTACGTTGGAAAAGTAGAAATTTTTGCAACTTCTCTTTTTTTTCTATTTTTTATTTTGTTCCTCGTTCATAAACTGATTGTAGAATTTGAGGGTTTCAGAATACGGTTCGTACTAAAAGCAATTTGTTTTAAGCTTGTTCGTTTTAACGAGGCTAGACTGTATTGAACGATGTTCAGAAATTTATGAGAAATTGTATACAATTTCTAAATGCATTTTTTTTCTAATTTTCTTTGTTCGTTATATTTCCTTTCCGCATCTAACCAGAAATTGAATTTCACAAGAATAAAAAATGAAGGCAACTCATAGAAACTAGTTAATGACTTTTTCACAGCCAAAATATTTAAAATAAATAACAGACTAAAATGCATTTGATAAATATTTTTCAGGTAACTATAAAAGTTATTGTTTTTAATTAGAATATAATATTGATTTCATCAGAATCTAATACTGATTTCGTCAGAATCTAATACTGATTTCATCAGAATCTAATATTGCTTTCGTAAGAAACTAATATTTTGATTTCTACCTAATATTGATTTCGTCAGAATCTAAAATTGATTTCATCAGAATCTAAAATTGATTTCATCAGAATCTAATATTGATTTGATCAGAATCTAATATTTTCATTTCTATCTAATATTGATGCCATCAGAATCTAGTATTGATTTCATTAGAATAAAATACTGATTTTATTAAAACCTTATATTGATTTTATTAATTGTTATTGAAAATATTCCGCTGATATTATCATTTTTGAATAGGTCATTTATGCTAGATTCTCTTATCCTTTATAAGGTAGGGCAGAACTTGAACTGAAAATAAATTTACCGGCAAATTCATAATATAACACATGTAATATTCAGTAAAACCTCCTTTCACGGTTACCTATAATCAACCGTAACCTCCGAATATTGACCACATATCAATGGAACCGAACGCGTTCAATAGGATTAACGTGGGTGCTAACCACCGGACAACGAATACCGAACAACAGCAGCCCTGTAAGCATCACGAAAAAAAAAAAATATATGCAGATCGCCACAGAGAATTTGACGTCCGTTGACATAAAATAACTTTAAAAAATTTTAATTGGGCATTGCAGCCATTTGTTGAAAATTTGAACTCGGTTTATGCGAACACTAAACTCACTGTAATTCCCGAACGGTTAATTTTTGAAAAAAACCATTCACTTAAAGAAAATGTTTCCTTGGATGTTCTTCACTTGTTACACATACTTGGCAGCTCTCAATTCTTTCCTATTGTGTTAAACAAAGATAGTTTAAGACTTATTTTCAATACATAGTAACAGAGATCAGGGTTAGAAAACAAAATTCCGGATCTCTTTGACAGCTCCCTTTGTTCAGTGAAGGCAGAATCGTCTTCATTCACGTGACAAAGGGAGCAGTTGGCTCCCGAAAAGTGGTTTTAAGCCCTACTTCTATGTCTAAAGTGGCTGTTTCATTTCCAAATTAACGTAATACAAACTATTTTGAACTCTGTCTGTTTTTGCAGCGCAAACGTTAATTCGTTTTCAAATGTTTATTTGCTCTATTCAGACAGCGAACGCAAGGCCATACTTTTAAGTTTAGAATGCAGAGAAATTGGTATTTCTGAATAATTAGTTTTACTTATAAGAATTTCTCAAATTAGAAACACTAGAGAAAATCTTAAAAGGCATGCTATAAAAACCTAAAGTTTGGTGAAATAATCAGAGAGTAAATGAAATAATTTGAATTAGTAAACGATTTATGTCTATAAGAATAATAGTCTCGTAAAGTGTTTTTCTTAAAAGACGTATTGCACCTGTACGCTGCAAAATAATTTTAAATTTTAAGATATTATTACCCTTCACAGGGATAACATAACCTCCAAATATTGGTCAACACACAAAGCCACCGGGGCGAGATTTTTGTGAGTTTTTCGTGGGGGATTTTTTATTACAAATAAATTTGACATCCACGTATTAGTAGCTCAAACTAGAGATATTTTTGTTTATGAGAAAAAGAGACACCGTCAGGGATGTGGACGGCGTCTCTTTTTCTCCTAAACAAAAATAGCTCTAGTTTGAGCTACTAATACGTTGGTGTCAAATTTATTTGTAATGATTTTAAATGTAAGAGTCTTCATTTTTTATGCCTATTTCGACTATGTTCTACATAAGCGCCAGAACAAAATTCAAAAAGTGCTGGCAGATACGCGTACGCGTATTTTCCCAGCGAGCAAAATTACTAGTGGTTCTAGGAACACACAACAAAACTTTTGAGGGTTCAAAAAGTGACTCGAACCCAGGAAATCGGCGCCAGTGCTCGCAAGCCTATGATATGTTGTTATTTTATAAAGTGGGAATGAGTTTCATGTCATTTAAAATTATTTTTACCCCAATTAAATAATTTAAGTATTTTTTTAAATAGAACTGGAATAGGAATATCTTATAAAAAACAAAATTTTTGAACACATTGTTTTTTATAAAGATATGGTATCTTGAATTTAGCCAAATTTTGTCACTGTTTTGGGGCTTTAAAAGTACTAAGAACCCTTAAGTGTACCTGTACTAATTCTCTTTCCACATACATTAACAAAGATGCTTCTTTACAATTAAAGGTTTCAGCAAAAAGGTTAATTGTGCACCGCGCGTACAATGTATTAATAATATTGTGATAAGGTCCTGTACACTTAAAATTAAAAATTTAAACCAGGTGCGAGGAGTCTAAGATTTTTCAAATAAGCTGATATTTGTAACAATAACGCAGAAGGTGAGAGGTTACTATGACTTATTTTTCAAAAAGATAAAAAATATATTTTTTTCTTAATTTCTCGTAAAAGGTAATTAGTTATCCATGGCTTTCTAATTTTGCTATTCCTAATGATTGTTTTAAAGTGGAAGCAGTCATTATAAAAGGAGTTAAAAAATTGAAGGGATTGGTCGTAGGATTCATTGCTATCTGTTAGGGCAAAGATGGATGACCCATCTGCATTAGAAAGACGAGTTCTAAAGAGAATTAAATTGCTTTCAGAAAGGTCTCGAAGAATCAATATATTCTTAAAATTTTCATATAAAGATTTGAAAGATTAGTAATATTGAATATTGGAAAATTGTTACCAACATGATGGACAATCAATCCAGAATTTATATGTAAAATATTTGTTATACAAATGTCAATTAACGATTGAGAGCTAGCATTTATTCTAGTAGGTAATTAAATAGTAATTTAAAGAACCACTAGCATAGATCATATCATTGAAATTAAAGAAATGTCTATTATGAATTGAACTGGTATTAATATTGAGGTGGCCCCTAATTATGAGTTTTGATTTAGTAATATTAATGTGGTCAAGCAAATTTTGATGGAGTTAAAATTCCTCAGCATTTCCGCTAGGTGGTCTGTAAATGCAGGCAATAAAGGTTCCATCCGAGTATATGGTAACAATTTCGATTGCGGGGTAAATATCCCTCCATTGAGGAACAATTGTGCAAGAGAAACTGTGGTGCACATAAATCGCCACACCACCACATCGTGCATCAGAACGATTTCAAACAATAAATTATAATTCATTATATTGGATATATTAACCCCGATAAAACCAGGTCTCCGGGCTCCGTGATACATATATAGTAAAGGGGGTTAGCGATCAAGTTCAAGAGGTTATATAAGAGAGAAACTTTATTGGTTAGGCTACATGTATTTACATGCAAGAGAAATAAATCATTAGAAGAGATGTTAGTATTGGCGAAATCAGAGGGTTGGCAGTATTGGCACCGCAGGCCAAAGGAGAAACTCATTTATGGAAAAACAAAAGGTGAAGAAGAAGAAAAAAAGAGAAAAAAAAGAAAGTTAACAAAATGGGAAAAATTGGTGTATAACCGTAAATTACCACAGGGGCGCATCGTTCCTGACATTTAAATAAAGCATACATTGGGAGGTATGCTTTCAAATACTTAAATAGAGCGCTGTATCTTTATGACGCAATGACAGCCAAGGTCATTCTGTGCTTAAATAAATAGATCTCATTAGGTCGCCATTGGAACAAGATTTGAAAAACGAAATTTCAACGTTAGAATAACTCGTAATGAAATTAAAATTGTTTGACAGAAATTTTTGCGTTATTTTAAGTTGCATACACATTATTACGGATCATAACCATATATATTAAATTAACGGAGTTAGATAGTTTCAGATTCATTGGATGCAGTTCTCAAGAACATTGACATCGGCTAAATAGTACATCTAAACAATTATAGTATAACACAAAATATTGAGAGGCACACTGTCAAAAACATATAAAACTGATTCCATCTGCCCATCATAGGACAACCTTATCAGAAAATATAAGTTCAATAGGTTAAAAAAAGTAGTGAATTTAAGATTTAAAAAAAATAAAGTAAAACATTTAATAATTATATCGACTGAGATAGTTTTACCAGCCTTAAAATATAAATAGATTGTTTTGTGTTTATAGCGTAAGGATGGCAATGGTCTTTCTGCTTCTAAATAGATAGATAGGTCACTTGTAAAACATTATTTTAGCCGGTACATAAATCATAATAAAGTTAAAAATGTTTTGTAGTGCCTTTTGAAATCGTAAAAACATAGTTACAGGTCAAAAAACTTCTGTTACAAATAAGAAAATATGTTCATATGATTGATAAAATTATAAAGTCATTTTAGACAATATGTGGAATCAATTTTGTACATTAGAAGGTTAATTTAATTAATTTCATTATCCGTTAACATAAATAATATTAATTGTGTTAAAGTAAAAGTTTCAATCCCAATGGTCGGAGATCTTAAAAGCATTGAAATCAACTAAATAGTATATCTGAATAATTACAGCACTACCCCAGACACTGAGAGACAAACTCTGAAAAACATAAAGAAGAATCCATCTGCCTATCATTATCGAAGAAATATATAGGGTTTCAAATGATAAAAAAAAGTAAATCTGGTTAGAGGTCAAAAGGATTTTTAGACAATTATATTAAGTCAAATAACTTTACTAACTCGAATATATAAGAAGATTATTATATCTTGATAGCGCGTGGCGCAAGCTCAACAAGGGTCACTCAACGTCTAAACCAAGAGATCTCCATCCACCACTCAGTAAGACATCATTTGGAAACGTATTTCCAACCACCAAAAAAATGTTTGTGAGCTGTTTTGCGCCACCTTATGTCAAATATTTTTGTTACAGATCAGAGACAGCTTAGTGACAAATAAATAAATACATTTAGATGATTGGTAAAACCATAATGTGATTTCTAATTCTGTATGAAATCAAAATTCAACGCAAAAAGGCTAACTGAGGTTTCATTATACGTCACTGTAATTAAGGTCAGTTGTAATAAATTAGCATAATTAAAGTTTCAGCCTCAATGGGTGAAGATCTCAAAATTAATGGAATCAGCTAAATAACATATTTCAATTACTACAGAACTACAACAGATATTGAGAGGCATATTCTTTAAAGATTTAAGGATTCCATTTACGCATCATGGGACAATATTACCAAAAATATTTTTGTGGCGCAAGGGCAAGAAGGGTCATTTTGTATCGAAATAAATAGATCTTCATCCGCCTGGCAGTGAAACATGAGTTGAAAGCATAATTTTAAGAGGTACGTACATGGGAATAAAAGTAAAAAATGTTTGTTGGACATTTCAGCGTCATTTGAATCGTATATACATTGCTATAGACCAAAGCAAGCCTGGCACAAATAAGTTTGCTTAGATGATTGAGAAAGAACAAGTTTATTCCTGATACTGTATAAGATCAATATTTTCCTTTAATAGGTTAATTCAGTCAGTTTCACAATAGTTCATTATAAACACTTTAATTTATATGTATGAGTGTTAAATTATCGGAATTAAAGTTTCAGTCCCAGTGGATGGAGATCTCAAAAACATTGAAATCAGCCAAACAGTTTAACTTGACAAGTAGAGCAATATTCCAAACACTGAGAATCACGCCACTAAATCATCAAAAAGGAACAATATTACCAATAACTACAGTTTCAAACAGTAGATCATACTCTTACTATTATATATGATCCAAGAACAAAGAGAATGACTTGACCATTATGATGTTCACGATATGCTATCATGGAAATTTAAATTAATAATTTAAAGACTTATGTCAACATCGTCAGATCTCCACATTAGACAATAGAAGCAAGGTTAATATGTTAAAATCAAGGAAAAAATAACTGGACGCAAACCTCAATGTATGAAGCAGGCAAGTAGTACATCATAAGTATTGAAGGAAAAAGATGCATTCAATAACGCTAAAAATAAATTATTATTCAAGGTTTTCAGTACAGCTGCGAATATCTGTTAATGATCTAAATACACGCTTCACACCCTGAGCCGAAAGTAAGTAAATGTTACCCATCTGGGTGAAGCATTGCATTCCGTTAGCACGTAATTCATTATAAAATTCCATACGTCCAGGTTTTAGACTTTAAGTTATGACCAGTCCGGTACCCTTTAAGACTTGTTTGACCCTGTAGACATCATCACGCTGAGACATCTTTAAGAACTTAGCAATAATTGGTCTAGATGTCCCGTCACGCACACGATCCCGTCTTAATCTACCCAACGATGTGCATCCATGAAGTCTTCAGCCCGTATGTTTAAATTTAGCTTATCCTTGAATACGTTAATCATATCAGCTGGTGGATCCTCACTATCGCCCTCAGGGTTTCCGTGAATTAACAGATATGGACTTCCGGTGTATTGTTGATGGCTTTCGAACTCATTCTGAAGGTCAAGTGGTGATTTTTTAACATATTGATCCTGGCCTCTCAATTATCTATTTCCATGGTACAATCACCCCGCAGTTTCTTTATTTCATTATCTATTGCCATACGTAGTTCTTTCTTTTGAGGACCAAAATCTTTGTTAAGATCAGTGGTGAGAAGTTTATGAGTGGAAATAATTTTGGAGTCGATTTTATCATTAAGCGATTTTTTAAATCTTCTGTATAACTATCCCATCGGTAACGAAGAGAGAAAAGTTCATTTAATACCAGACATACCTGCAGGTATCACAGCTACCTGCAGATACGGTAATCAGGTATATTAAGGTACCTGATTAGTTGGCGAGGTGGTGGACCTTTGCTTACTAGGTGGCATAAGGTTGTCTGAATCCAACGTCGAAACTGTCGATATTTAGCCCACAATGTAGGCTCCCAAAGCTTACCCTTACCTCTGGAATATATTAATTACATTAATATATTCCAGATTTAAGTTGGATAAAACAAACTTTAATAGGAAATAAAATGATAAGAACAGTAAGCCCATGGTAAATTCTTGCGTAAAATCTTGCGGTGGGCCACTATGGCCTTCTACCGGCGAAAGGTATTATATATATGTATTACAGATAAAATTTTACAAAACTGAAATCACTCGGGTACTCAACCGATAGCTCAGCTATCACATTTATAATTTCTTCGGCCGTTAGAGGCTTATTATTTTGCACTTTTCTTTTCTTTTGACATGAAAGCCCTGCAGAACTATCGTCTGCACAACATATGTTACAAGATTATTTTTGCAATAAGTAATAAAGCAATAAATTCGAAAATACGAACAATTACAACTAGATTCTGATCTTAACTCCACCTCAATACCAAAAAATATACCCAAAACGTAATGTCAATTGAACTGGATAATAAACATTGAGGCCGTGCTTTTCCCGCGTTTGCGCGGGACTGACTACTGAGACATCACACCACATCAGGCGCTAGCCCGTTGTTGGCACTTCAGCGATAACGCCGTATCACACGCTAGAGCGAACTTGGCAATCAATGTGTTAAATATGAGATATGCAATCGTAACCAATAACCTTAATCATGAGACGTGTAATCTTCATGCAAAAACCTTAAGCATAAAACCTGTATTCTTGATGTAATAAGCTTAAGCATAAGCCGTGTAAGCCTAAACCTTTAAGGTGATGCGCAAGATGCGTAAGTTTATAGCAATGCGTTTAAATATAGGACATCTAAAAAAGTTTTCCAACTAACTGCTCACTATATTCCTGGTGCTTTGTTCCCTCGGACAGAGGAAGTTAAGAGTTTTCGGTAAGAACCTGTGTGCCAAGGCACACAGGTGGTCTTTTTTATCCTTCTGCGGTAAAGCTCGTGCGAAAGTAAGTAGCGACAGGTATATATAAAATTTAACTTCGAATTTACTATTCACAGTTTAATATTTCTTTACTTGTTATATCCTTTATAATAGTTCGCAATTACTTACCGTAGATTGCGTTTGTTTAAGCAAATTTTTCTGAAAACGACAAGTATATTGGACATATTACACAGTAAACACAAATTCTTCGCTGAAAGAAACATGCACGGCTAATATTGACTCATTGTCTAACGAGCAACTCAAGATCCACGGTACCTTTCAGCATAACACCATTAAAAATAAATTCAAATGCGCAGCAATTGAGTTCGGTGTCTTTTCCCGTAGCACAAGAATGGATTTGTTTTCAAATACGTATGTGTTTTATTAAGGTCGATATAGCAAGGATATCAATTTAAATTTTGTCATGTTGAGGCGTACATAGGTCGAGGAATTGGCGTTTCTGATTAAACACCTTAAAGTTTCAAATGTTTCATAATTCAAAACACTAAATAAATGCGGAAGGTGCTTGCTATCCAAAACTCAAATTTTGGTGTTTTAAACGGTCAGAATAAATGAAGCACTTTGAGGTAATATAATATAATTATATATATGGATAATATCTCAAATATCCATTTCTGATATATATATATATTCGGTCTGTAAGTTTTCTATATATTTTTAAAGTATAAAAGAACATATTTCTCAATTCTATTTAGAAAATTCTCTACATAAGCATCAGGATATATTTAGAAAGTGTGGGCTGATATCAAATCTGGAAACTACTTACAGAATTTTTGCACCTGGATGTCTTACAAGGATATTTAGATTTGCTGATCGGCTCAAATACTAGAATGGAAATCAAAATTGCGTGACAGAAAGCAACAATTTAGAAACACCCCCCCACAGGCTGAATTTGGTTTCCCCATTGGATTCTTAAGATATTGCCTCTTAAATCTGTTAATAGCTATGATTCTGGATTGTGAAGAACAGAAATCAAATACATATTTTTGAAGCATGAAGCGTTGACTCTGCCTATTCGACTTTCTACAGCAAGTTGTACAAAAGTTTCAGTCTGATTTTCAATCATATGTGTCATAAGAAACGAGAGTAATAGACCAGTGAAACAGAACATCAATATTTGAAACTATAGAGTATATAACGCAACAAAATTTCTAATTGCTACTTTATTGGAACGTTTAGGCATGGCTCCATGTCCGATTAACATTTCTACAGAATAAATAATGTTTACCAAGGAGGCACAAATTACCTTAAGATTGATTAAATTAGCGTGGCGATGTAGTGATATTAATAACACCGAGTAAACAGAATTATGGGAACGACAATTCATATCCATATTGTAGGTTGAAATGGATAGCAGATAGTTTCTTGCTAAGCGTCCGGCTTCCTTGGTCATAATTGTGTCAATGTCCACGACCTACGAGAAAGTAAAGTCAGTTACTTTCGACCTGAGATACAAGCCTACTCTGCCGAGTGCCATGTCATCTTTCTTCTTTGTAGTATCCATACACAACCGCTCCCACTTCTTTTGAATTTAAACTACCCCATGCCCCTTCCGTTGGACACACGAATTCGTATGTAAATTTCATGAATTTTGAGAGAATTTCTAATAACTGGAATTCAATGCAATTTGCGACAGGACCTTTTTTCATCTGCCAGTTTTAGAGATACGCACAGGCACGTGCGATTCATTACCAAACGAAACATGCAAGATCGCCCGTAATTTCCAAATGAAAGTAATTCAGACAATTTTGAACGGTCTCTGTTTTTGTAGTGCAAAGGTTAATTTGTTTTCAAATATAACTTTCTCCATTCAGACAGCCAGTGAAAGGATCATACGTTTAAGTTTAGAATGCAGAGATACAGCAAAGCAATCGGTGTTTCTAATTAAATAATTTTGGGTATAAGAATTTCTCACATTTAAAAACACCAGAATAAATTAGAAAACGCATGCCATAAAACCATCAAGTTTGGTGGAATAAACAGAGATAAAATGAAATAATTTCAGTTAGTACAAAATGTATATAAGAATAACAGCTTCCCAAAGTGCTCTTCTGAAATGGCGTATTGCACATGTACGCTGAGACATAATTTTTACTGAAAGAATCTTCATCTTTCATTCCAATTTCGAATATGCTGTATATAAGCGCCTCAACAAAATTTAAGAAGTACGGGGAGGTGTCAAATGATGAAACCACTTACATTATTCTTTATCTTGTGTCTTCTATGAGGACTTTTAGACCTGGTGATTAGATCAAATAATAGAACGACAAAGGAAATTGCGAGACCGATAAACAATATTTCAAAAACCCCGGATAAATCCTTCATTGAGATGGGTCTCAAAGAGTGATCGTGATTGGTACGAAGATTTTCCTTTAACCCAAGTTTAAAAATCTTGTCATTCAATATTTTCTGGTAAATACCAGATTGGTGCAGCCGAATAATCGCCTTATTAAAATTTTTGGTGAAGCGGAATTTCTTTCTGAAGAGAACAGAGACTGGCGATGTACCAAATCCGTCATTTGATGTAAAAATATTATAACCATGTCCGTGGACTGTAGTAGTCAAAATATATCTTGGTCCGATAAAAGCGTAACCACCGTTGACCATTTCAATTCCCTCAATAATTGAGTTTGCTAATGCATTTGGATATTTACGAAGATTTGTCCCCAAATCTGTTAATAGTTGTGTCTCTGGATGTTCAATAGTATCTGCCAAATACGAACCTTTCCAGGTGGTAACTTTGACTCTGCCTGTTCGACTTTCTACAGCAAGTTCTTCCATAGTTTCAATCTGTTTTTCCATCAAAGGTGCCATTAGAAATGACAGAAGTAAACCAGTGAAACAAAACATCAATACTCGAAGCGGAAATGCCCATAAAACGAAAAGAGTTCTGACTGCCACTTTGTCGAAACCTTTTGGGATGACGCCACTTCCGATCGACATTTCTGCGGAAGAAACGATGGTCACCAAGAAGGCATATATACTCTTGAGATTCGCTAAACTATCATGACGAATTAGTAATAATAACGGAGAACAAATAATTATGGAAACTAACATGCATATCCATATTGAAAGTTGAAACGGATAAGCAAAATAATACTTCGTTGCCAAGCGTCCAGCTTTCTTGATCATGAATGTGTCAATGTCCATGTGGTACGGGAAAGCAAAGTCAACGACTTTCGACCTGGAATATGATAAACTTATTCTTTCGATAGCTAAGTCGGCTTCATTCCTGTGTAGCATTCCCACCATGCCGTTCCAACTTCCATTTGCATTTGCTGCACCAAATGCCCCGTCTGTTGGGCATACCAGTTCGTATGTGAAGTTCAAAAATTTGGATAAAATTTCTAATAACTCGAATTCTGTGCCACTTACGTCGACATATTTGTCATCCGGCAATTTTAGTACTGAAAAAAAGTGAGTAAAATTCACAACTGCAACTCTAAAGCGCATCTCCATACTCATTAGCGAAACAACGTTTCAACTGCTTCACATTAAATTATAAATCGAAACACTTCGTAGCCTTTATGACTTTGTTTCCTTTCAATTCTCCGTTGCTACTAACAACAGAATGCTCAACAACCTGTTCCGTCACGCGAATACCAATATCCCATTAGCTGCAAAATATAATTAAAATTTATTAGTTTTATGGTAAAGCCTGTAAACCAATTACAAAATAATTTTTACCGCCACGTGTATGTAGCTCTAAACTGGAGATTTTTTTTTTTTGAATAAAAAGAGCTGCCGTGCCCTTCATGGATTCGTACGCGTGTCCCTCCGTTTAGCCCGGAGTGTCTTGGACCGCTAGACGAATGAGGACAGGAAACAACGCTCTCTTTCTCCGTATATAAGGATGTTAAGGTATTATTACCCTCCGCAGGGATAACACAATTGCCAAATATGGTCAACACAGAAAAGCCTCCGGGGCGAGATTTTTGTGAGTTTTTCGTGGGGGAATTTATTATACAATAATTTTTGTATTACGTTCGGAGGCTTTTCTGTGTTGACCATATTTGGAAATTGCGTATCACTGTGAAGGATAATACTATCATACATCTTTATATACGGAGAAAGAGAGCGTTGTTTCCTGTCCTCATTCGTCTAGCGGTCCAAGACACTCCGTGCTAAACGGAGGTCACGGGTTCGAACCCAGGATGACGACGGCGTCCCTTTTCCTCCAAAAACAAAAAAGCTCTATTTTAGAACTGAATACACGTGGAAGGCAAAAATTATAGTATAATAAATTCCCCCACGAAAACTCACAAAATATCGCTCAGGAGGCTTCTCTGTGGTGACCGTATTGGGCAATTGTGTTACCCGTGTGAAGGGCAATTATATCATACATTGTGAACGAAATTGCGTAAAGTTAACGTTTCCACAACAAAAGTTTCAAGTCTAATGTGTTTTTTCTTCTAATTTTGTGTTCATTGATATTATGAGTGCTTAATTTACATTGATTTATTTGAAGGTTGCTTTCTCTATGCTAATGCAAACCAAAATTTCTTACTGAAAATATCGGTATTTCGATAATACCCTTGCAAAAGATTCGGTAGCACGATATATAAGGGCTTAATTTCTGTAAAAATAGTCTCTCCGTTTTTATATGCAATTTATGTGATCAATCTTTTGAAGAGACTGGCTTCTCTTACTTTATGATGTTTAAAATGCGAATTGAAATTTTTATAAGCTTTATGGTTAGTTAATTTTATACAATTATAATTTTCGGAAACAACTCGTGCAACGTACGATGTGATTGAAAAGATATTTTGGGTTGTAATCTGCATTTGGTTTTGTCTAGCATTATGTTATAAGACATTGTCTATAGGTAATATTGTGCAAAATAATGTGATAAAAGTTATGTTATTTAAAAATCAATTATTTTAAAACAAATAGGAACTTAATTTCCATTCACGTAATGTATCTCTTTATTTTGTAAATACACACAATTAGGAATATAACCATTAATTGTGTATCTGGCTAATGTATACCGGAAGAACGATAGATTTTTAATTTGTTTTGTATATCTTTAACAATTATAACACTTTATCTTTATAATACGGACAATTAATTTATAAAATAATTAAATAACACGGAACGCAATGTAGCCAGTTTGAACGAGTAATTAGCTAGTATAAATCTACTTGTCTTGTATGTGTATGTGTTCTGGTATTGACAATTAGAATTAACGTCTTATGTCGCTAATATATACTATTAGCAATATAACACTACGTCTTACTAGAGTTTTGTTTTAGCATGGAGAAGAAATATTTGAAAAGAAAGAGGAAATATTTCGTACAGCAGAGGATAGTAGGACATCACCCTTGTTCCTAAACATTTATCAAGAATGAAACGTATACATGCTCGTCGAATCGCAATTTTTCGCCCTCTCTTAAAAACATCCCACCTGCTATACGAGAGGAACATTCCTTTGAAAATGATATGAATTAAGTGTGTCTATTGGGGTATATCTCAGGGATATTTATATGAGTTTTGAGATAATATATTCTTAGATATGTGATAAAAGCTATGTGCCATATTTTAGGAATATAATTTTTTTCGTTTTATCAGCCTTTGGATACAAAGTCTCTTTTAAAAATTATTATGAATCATTAAAAATATGCATATTGTTTGGGTTATTATTCCTTGCAATAACCAAAAAGCACTTAAGAATTTAAAAATTTATTTGAAACGTTTTCTTTAAATTTTTTTATATTTTGAAAGAAGTGCGTGTTTCATAATAAAGAGAAAATTTGAAGGAAAAAAAATAAACGGTTTCTCACTTATAACTTTTCCTATGTTTAAGAGAATTTCCACCTATACGAACATTAATAAATATACTTTTTCCAATCAGTTCATTTGTTCTCCGCATGTGTAGTTATGATTGAAAAACATTACAGTCGAAACTCTTTAAGACGAAGATCGTTAAGTCGAATTACTTTTAAAATGCTTAAAATGCTTATGTGTCTTAAAATGCTCAGAAATATCCATACTTTTAAATAAAAAAATAAAACAATCGTTTTTTGAAGGTTTAAAACCTCCAAGTCCCCTTAAGGACATAAAAATTTAAAATAAAATATTCACTTACACGTACAGAATTTAACTATACAAGTAATGAGAGAAGGTTTGAATTCATCGGAAGAAAGCAAAATTAAAAAAAACGTAAGGACGAAAAATCTAAAATTGGTGCAAAATTTTTCTGTGCTCGCATTAATGCAAACCAGGAACCAGTGGAAATATTAGAGGATTGCGAAGTTTATCAGGAGTTGATACCCACGATTAGAGCGAAAATTGGTGGGATCATAATGACTGTTTGATTTATTCGGGGGCACAACTAACGGTGATAGGAATAAAGGCTTTAGAAAATATTAAGATGTTAAATGACACACTTAAGCCAGAGAAAGGACGCATCCGAGTGTCGACACTGAGAAATAATCCATTGAGAGTAGTAGATACCTATTGTTTGAAAGTGCATTTTATGAGCAGAGTAGTGACGTATACGTCTACAGCAATTAAAGTGGATTTTGAACACCATTATAGTGCAATTATCGAGTTTGACTTTTAAGAAAATTAGGATTTGTAATAAATTGCACAAAGAGGAGGTTAAGAGGACCAGCGGTCAATGTAAATTGTAAACGCGGTAAGGGCAACATTTCAGACCGATGAAACACAAAAGATATACAGGTTGACAAAAGCGAAAAATGTACATGGGCAACACACGAAAGTTGCAAAACATACCTTCAGAAGACTGGACAATGCGCGGAGGTGACGGCTGAGAGTAAAAGGTGCGTGCTATCCAAACAGGACAACAGATAGCAGGCTGGAAAATGTGGCAGATTTATAAATACGAGCGTGGAAAACCACAAAATAAATGGCAGTGAGGGTAATGAATAAAACAACACTATAAAAGATGATATTCACATAAACGGGAAAAAAGTTCGCTTAAAGTCTGAAAACTTTATAAAAGTGAAATTAGTGGAAAGGCGAAAAAAAACTGAAAATGCGAAAAACGTAATTAGGGTAAACACTGATAAACAGGTACACGATATTTCAGCTATAGTTATGGAACCATCTATTAAAATGTTTAGAAAGTGATTACACATCGTTTCATGAAAGGCACATTAAAACTGGCATGGTTTCCATGATTATAGAAAACCCACTGGTGACCCCAATACACTTAAATAAACAAGTGACGCTGGCCAGCATTGAGAAGATCGAGGAGGCTATTTTCGATATACTGCCTTTTGTGAATGAGATACCTCCTCTGTCCGTAACAAATGTATCTTTTGGGAAGGTATTACCCAATGCGAAAGAAAAGGTAAAAAAATTAGTAATGTGCATTAAAAGCATATTTGCTGTATCGGTAGCAGAGTTTGGTGATTATAAATTAGCACCACTAGAATTGGAGCTGAAAGAGGAAGGATTATTGTGTACGCAACTAGAGTACCAGGTACCGCTGAAATATAAAAAGAGTTTTAGTTTCAGATAAATGAGAGAGAGCGGGTATCATAAAAATCAAGTACTTCGGAATTTGATTCGCCGGTGTTACGTTTAAAAAACCTTGGTAATGCAGGCGACCTGCATATCAGACAGGACTTCCACCATTTAAATTCGATTACAAAATCGTTGTTGTTTAGGACACCGAACATGCAGAATATAATTCAGGGTATAAAGGGTGCAAAATTGTTCTCAGTAATCAATTTTAAAAATTCGTTTTTCCAGATTGCGCGTAACGAAGCGTCACAACACCTAACTACATTCTGCACACCATTTGGAAAGTAGTTTTTTAAAAAAAAAATTGAGCTAAGCTTAAGCCAACCACCTTGGGTTTTCGCTACGTCCATGGAAAAGATATTAGCACCGGCAAGGCATCTGGGGATTTTCAACTTCGTGGATGATATTGTCTTAGGAACAAGGACTGAATAGGAGCA
Organism: Dysdera silvatica; assembly: GCA_006491805.2. NCBI lineage: Eukaryota > Metazoa > Arthropoda > Arachnida > Araneae > Dysderidae > Dysdera > Dysdera silvatica. The sequence goes on along the minus strand of QLNU02011819.1, from coordinate 1,821 downwards.
TTTTCAGGCGTAAGAAGCACCATTCAGTATTTTGCGGACGTACTTTTAGTTTATGTTTATATTTTATAGTTTGTATTGTACTGTATATATATTGTGTTATAATTTGTGTAGTATGCATCTTAGGTTGTATTTTTCGGTTGTTATGGTGAAGTTACGTAATTGGTTTTCCTCGTGCAACTGGAGTCGTACCCGTATAGGAAAAAAATTTGCTTGCGTCACGTGTGTACGCAGTGAAGTTTTTTTTTATCTGGAGTGGAGACGATATATCGTGAACCGTTATTCGCGATACGTTAGTAAAGTGGAAATTAATACGGGAATAACATTTATATTAAAGGAATCTTTGCGGAAAATGATCGTTTCGGGTTGGGAGATGAATTAGGCTTGGGTATAGGGAACACGGTGGTGGCAAATTTAGCTTGTATTCCAAACAGAAGTTATCGCAAAAATTGCGCCACGAAAAAAAGTTACAGAAAAATGACACGCTATATAAATGTTGAAACTGCGCCGGAGTCATATGTCGTTAGGCTGTAAAAATCGAAGAGAAAACTTAAGGAGGGTGGGACGAATTCTGAGGTTTCGTGGGGCCGAACGGGCAAATGAAACCGCAGGTCGAGTAGTGTGTAAGATAGGAGAAAAGGAGGTGATCATGTCCATCAACTGTTTCTAGCCAATTTCAACTTTGAACAATTCTTTCCTCCAATCACCTAATTTGAAATTGGCTAGAAATAGTTGATGGACGTGATGTGAGATTTTTTGAGGGGAGAGCAGGGTCGGATCTCCGTTGAGAAGGGTCGGAGGGGATTCCAAATCGGATCTTCGAAGTGAGAGGTCGTAGCGAATTTAGACTAGCTCTCGGTGGAAGGCGAAGGTGAGTCGGCGAATGTTCGAGATAAATATCGTCGATGAGAGAAAGTTTGTAGATTATGATTAAGATTATTTAAACTAGCGCGAGCCCTAAAGTCGCTGTCAGATGGTGGAAACATTTTCCAGACCCAGCGTACAAAAATTCTTACCTATTTAGTTTTGGCTGCGACAGAATTGGAGCAGTAGCACCCGAATCGTTTCTTCGGCGCATAAGAGAGCGAGCATCTTTCACTGGAGCCACATTTGCCGGATCATTTCCAGAGACGATTCCTGGCATCACATTTGACGGAGCAGTTCACGAGGCGATTTCTGGAGCCACATTTGCCGGACCAGTTCACGAGACAATTCGTCGAGCCACGTTTTTTCCGGACCGGTCACCCGAGCGTTTTCCTCTGAGGGTAGGAAGGACGTAGGTGGATGGTGGAGGAGAAACCTGTAACCTGCGTTTTATTTCTCTTTTACGTTTGATATGAGGTGTCTCGCGGCCCTGTAATAAAGTGATAATCCGTAGAGCCATGTCTGGAGTAAAGTAGGCGCTGAATCAGCGAAGATAAGGTTTTTAAATTATGCAGTAAGCATTTTTTATTGCAAAAATATTTGTATTGCATTTAAATATTGGAACGATATTGCATGTATACATTAAGTGAAATAAGTGTTTTAAAGTATGTGTTTAAATTAACTGTATCTGTTTTTACGGTGTAATCCGGGGCTCAGCTCATAATCATTGTTCTGTCATGCAACGAGCGTGAAAACCTTAGTATATTGTCGTTAACGCTTCCTGCTGCATTGAATATGGAAGACTCAGTTCCTTATTGTATAGCAACGTTTATTTGTATACTATACGGATCATGGTCGCTCTATCAATATTAAGAATAGATTAAAGAATTGGTATTGGTTTCAAATAGTGTTATGTCTAACTAATTGTTTTATGACTTAGTTATATACTAGCTATTTACA
>QLNU02011816.1:0-14718 GCA_006491805.2 Dysdera silvatica | reverse complement strand
AGCTCTGTAACTTCCCTTATGAACTTTCTGCATACGCCTATGGTTGTAGGCGTAGTAAAATTTAATTAAACGGTTAAAACACTCTTCAGATAAACCTTAGACGCTATCGGGAGTACACATGGTTCGAAACTAAACAAACACTGAATTGTTACCGACTCCGAGTGCCTGTTCTGTTGCCGTACTTGCCAGTTAGGGACGATTTATCACTTGAAAATTATCCTTCTTGGTGATGGCAGCTTCATCTATCGACCGAAGTAGGTGAGGTACTTCCTATGTTGATTAGAGAACAGATGTTAAGTTTTTCCACGCCTGGCTGAAACTCGGTGTCGACTTGTGATGATTCACGATACTTTCAGAGTGTTACTTGATATGAAATGCTTGCAAAAAATTTAATTTGGATAGCAATCTGGGTTGGCGGATGATAGAGACATCTTGAAAATTAAACTTATGCTTTTTATCCCAGCAATGAACTGCAATGGAGGATTTATGTGATTCGACCTTTTTAATGTACCTAGGATACACCTTTAATCTGTGAAGTAGAGCACGCTTTGTCTGACCGATGCAGTAACGATTGCATTCATAAAATATTCAATACTCTACCCAGCGTTGAAACATGGGGAGGTTACCTTTAAGTTTGGAGGGCTGGCTTTTATTGTTAGGAGAAAAAAATGACATTAAAGTCAGCTTTTAAAGAATTTTTGCTAAAACGACACTAATTTTTGGAAAATGTGAGAAGACAACAGTATAGGAGATTCAACTTTACTAAAGTTAGATGGTGTTGTTTTTGGAAAGAAATTCTAGTAAATTCGGAAACAGTTAAATCAGTGACTTTAGAGTTATAACCTCTGTCCACCACAACTGATTTCAAAAGTGGGGAGTTCCTACGTGAGTCTAGAGGTAGTTAAACAAATTTTTAAAGCCTGGTGTTTGTAAATATACAAAACCACTACCCTTTCGTTTAAATGAGTGATATTTCACTGTTGATAGATGGAGCTGCCGTCGCAAAGAACGGCAATATAACAAACACGTGGAATCGGCAACACTTCAGTGTTTGTTTAGTTTTGAATCATATGTATTCCTGACGAAGGGCGGCCAAGGTCTGTCCGAAACGCACGTTGTAACCTACGCACAATTTAATTTTACTAACCCTACAACACGTTGGATTTATTCTCCGTATTTATACTGCGTAGTACTACGCCGTCATATTAAGTGTTTTACTATTGCTTACATTTCCAGAATTAATTTAATATTTTTTCCTTATGCAGAATTATGCCCGTAATACATCCATAATGCGATTTCTAGCCATTGTTGGCAGCCAGAAACCCAATAAGTAAAACAATATTAGGGAATTTTGTGTTCCTAGAATGTCTTTTCGAAATGAATGTTATTTTGATATTATTGCACAAAGAAAGTATTACTGGTCTAGACAACAGAAACTTTTCCAATTAGGAAACTTCATTAATTAAATATAAATCAAAATTTGAAATGAACATAGACAGCTACTTTATTTCAGCATCGGTAAACCATTTTTAAAACTTCAGTGGCCAGTTAAAAATGTGTTTACTTAGAAGTATGTAGACATGTTTAGTAAAACTACATATCTAGGATGCATTTATAGAGATTCCACATGCTTTAGGGCCTTTCATTGCTGTCACTTAAAACATAGTAATACATGGTCACAAGGCACTTGATATCCTGTACATAAGTATTAAGGGATTATAATCTCTAAACGCTTTAAAAGATATTTAACGAAATCTCAAGCTATCTGAAATAGTCTCTGCTATCCTCCTACTAAGAAAGGTTTTGTCCATGCCAAACAATAACAAATAACTTTAGTTTTTATTGTTAAAATCGTACAATTCATAGCCAAAAACAATACATATCCTACAATACATATCCTACAATACATATCCTACAATACATATCCAACAATACATAGCTGATAATACATATACAAGAATACATAGCTGATAATGCATATACAACAATACCTATCTGATAATACATATACAAAACTACATATCTGATAATACACATCCAACAATCATATTTGATAATGCATATCCAACAATACGTATCTGATAATACATATCCGACAATACGTATTTGATAATACATATAAAACGATGCGTATCTGATAATACATATCCAACAATACATATCGAATAAAACATGTCCAAAAATACATATCTGATAATACATGCGCAATAATACATATCTGATAACACATATCCAAAAATACATATCTGTTAACACATATCCAAAAATACATATCTGTTAACACGTATCCAACAATACATATCCGATAATACTTATCTAACAATACAAATCTGATAATTTTGTCCATTCGATAAGCCTAGCAAAATATTTTCAGATGCATTTGCAACACTATGATTGGCGCTTAAACTCGATATAGGAAAAGTCTAAAAGAACAAATAAATGCTGTCAAAAGTGCCTTGTCTCATATTAACAAGGAATGAATCGAGAACTAGCAACGATTACATTATTAAAATTTGTTACACACAATCTTCACCCATTATCTAATTATTTCCTGTACTTGAATATTTTACAATATTGAACCATAGATCCAGCCACAGCAGGGGACCAGTGGGGGATCAAAATGCGCAAATGCCCAAGATCCCGGTGCAAAACTTAATAATATAACGCAAGGTAATTTATATTTTAAGTTTATATTGGGAAATTTGGCGTGTAGCAATAGAGGTCGGCGCTAAATGAAGCTGTGCTACAACAACATATATTTCTGACCTCCCAAAGAAACCTTCAGCATATGGTTTTTAGGCAATATGAATTGTGCAAAGCATCAAAGATTTTAATAAAGATTTTTATTTGAAAATCTATTCATTATATGTGAAAATATTAACAGACATCATATTTATTAATAACCGCATTCGCTACTTATATACAGGGCCTTTATAATTAAAGTTCCACTTTGAAATGGCCATAAAATGAAAATTACTGGACAAATGTTGTCAAACTTGGTAATAGCTTACAGGAGGACATGGAATTTTATTTCCCGCAAATAAATAAATAAATAAAGTAAAGAAAAAAATGAAAATAAAAGTTTAAAAATCACCACCAGCGGAAATGGCGCTGTATGCAATAGTGTTAAACGAAATAAGACACGAAGGTATCATTTTAAAACGTGTTTAGTCGTTTTCAAAACGAAACCGTTTTTGGGGGGTTATGCAAATTGTTTATGATGATAACATAAACAATTTGGCAGAATTGAAAGATGCGATATACCGAAATGTCCGCAACATTCCTCCTGATATGCTAACAAGGGAAGGGCCCGAGCTGGACGACGCCGATTTTAATGGGAGTGATCTCATTTGAAAGCTCTCGAAAAATTGTTAGACACGTATTCGAGCGTTTTACAGCGTGGGCCTTAATATAGATGCCAAGGGCCAAAGAAGGGCAAAATTAGGGGCATTTTCGAAGATTTTAAACGGCTGTATCTCGGTTAAAATTTAGAGCTAAAGATTAAGTTTTGATGCATTGTATGCATCTTTCAAATATATCGAAAACATGTTTCAGGATTTTTCGGATAAAACATTATTAAATGTAATTTTGCAATTCTGAACATCGCCTCTATTATTGATATCTATCAAAAGACTTCTTAGCAATTTGGCGAAATCATTGGCGATATTTCCAGAAAGATGTTGAAACTAGCTTGCTCCTACCATTGTCTCACCTGAAACTGAAAGAGTAGAGAGAGTTAGATTTTGCGGCAAACGCAGTAACTAATAATTGCATTTTTTCTGCATATTGTTGTAGTTAAATTTAACGTGTATTACTTAATCAAAATAAAAAATTATCTGAATTTTTTTTTATATTTTTGAGAAACCTGTTTTTCTTTTTGTAAGTAACAAATATTCAATTTCGCTAACGTTCTTTGCAACTAAAGTCATAATAATTGTCAAGACGTTATAATTTCCTACACAAGTTTTCTGTAATTTAATATCAATCTGAATAAAACATGTAACCGTAGTTCATATCGTTCAAACACACATATACATTAATTACTCATATACAACATGCTCATCCTATAATATAACACGAAAAAAAAATGAAAATTATTTCTGTAGAATAATGCAATCCTTCTTGTACTATTCGAAAGAAACGAGCTATCCAAGATGGAGAAAGTAGTACATTCTAACGCAGTGAAGCGCCCCCCCTGGGGGGGAGGAGCGATGGGGCCCAGGATCCAAGGGACGGGCCTTGGACTGACCAAAGGGAAAAATTATTTTGATATTGCTCTTGAAAAAAAAATGCACAGAATACAACCGCCTTACTAATTAATATGACAGTTCAAAAAGGTTATTGATGTTAACCCCCTTCCCCCCACACCTACACATCTTTGAACAAATTCTGTGTGCCACTGACCCCCCCATTCGGAAAATTCTGGGTGACCCACTGTTCTTACGCAAGGTAGTGTTTGGGGTATTACGAATGCAAGTTATTGAACGAAGATTTTACTCTTCGTATGAAAAGATATTAAATGATTATAAACAATAAATGCACGATATTTCCCACGAAGAGTAAGATCTTGGATTAATAATTTGTATCCTTTATGTGTGAATTTATATTTCAGCCTCCTTTTATATGTTTCATGCATATTCAATAATACAAACGCAAACAGCCAGCTTTCTAGAAAGATCGCCAATGATTTCGCCAAATTGCCAAGAAGTCTTTCGATAGATAGCAATAATAGAGGCGATATTCAAAATTGCAAAATCACATTTAATAATGTTTTATCTGAAAAATCCTGAAAGAAGTATTCGATATATTTGAAAGATGCATATAATGCGTCGAAACTTAATTTTTAGCTCTAAATTTTAACCGAGATAAAGCCGTTTGAAATCTTTGAAAATGCCTCTAATTTTGCACTTTTTTGACTCCTGGCATCTATATTGAGGTTCACTATGAAAAACGCTCGAATATGTGTCTAACAATTTTTTGAGAGCTTTCAAATGAGATCACTCCCATTAAAATCGGCGTCGTTCAGCTCTGGCCCTTCCCTTGTAAAATCTGCTATTGAAAACGCAGTAATGCGATTTAACTTGCTTTCAGAAAATGGTGGACGCCACATTCAACATGCTTTGTAACATGTTTTAGAAACGATTAAAAACGTTTTAAAATGATGTCTTAATGTCTTATTTCGTTTAACAATATTGCATACAGTGCCATTCCTGCTGGTGGTGATTTTTTAACTTTTATTTTTTTACTTTATTTATTCATTTTATTTGTTTTATTTATTTATTTTTATTTATTTATTTATTTATTTTTTACGGAAAATAAAATCCCATGATCTCCTGCAAGCTATTAGCAAGTTTGATAACATTTGGTCCAGTAGTTTTCATTTTATGGCCATTTCAAAGTGGAACTTTAATTGGACCCTGTATGTTCGCCACGTTTATTCCAATTAAGAAAATATTTATAGTATTCCATTTATTTGAAATAAAATGAACAAAGCACCAGGGAAAAAAGTTGCATAAAAAATTTAAACACTGATAAAATAGTAAAAGAAGTACCCAAGCTTTCTGACGCGTCAGCTGTCTTTCACTACTTCTGATGAAGGACTGCTACTAATGTGTCCGAAAGCTTAAGTATTTCTTTTGTTATTTTACCGGTGTTGAACCTTCTGTGTGTAAAATTCTATTTGTTCTTGAATTTATTTATTTTTTCTTATATAAACATTTTGTTGACACGCGTTATAGAAAACGTGTGTCTTTGAACTCAAAATGATAACCTTTTAATAATCGTGCTATATCATCAATATATTATGCTTCACTGTGATAATTTTAACCACCTGAATGAAATTCGGCCCAGTTACTCTTAGTTCCTGCAATATGTGTAAAAACGGGGAGAATTAACTTTTAAATAATAAGGTTTCACTGTTACAGGATCCTGTTGCAAAACTGTTGCAGCGCTATTACAAGATCCTGTTGTTGAACTGTTGCCGCATTGTTACAGGATCCTGTTGCAAAACTGTTGCAGAACTGTTGCAGCACTGTTGCAGAACTGTTGCAGCACTGTTGCAGAACTGTTGCAGAACCCTGCAATGGGCCGGAATAACATTATTTTAAAGTCTATTTTCTAAAATAAAGACTGTAGAAACATGTCCGCTTTGTTATTGTTTATCAATGCAGCAACTCCGCGTCTCGAAGTTCTTCCGCAATTTTAAATAAAAGCATCAAAGGATAGTTTAAAAGGGGTCACAATCCCGCATACCGCGAAGAACACTACTAACTCCACGAAGAAAGCTATTTTGGGAGAGATTTGGATTTTAAAAGCCCATTTCAAAACCGTTTGGTTTTAGCGAAAGGTCTTTTCTTCGTTCACCTCTGGCTAATACTGAAACCATAAAAGTGTCAAGATTCATCAAACGCCGGGCTTGATGCATCGTAATAAACTCTCATGCGTTGACCTATGGTTGTTTCTTCTCTTGTCTTGCAATTTAGTCGAGCGTACATCCGGTTTTGTTAGTCATTTGACTGTCATGGTTTTAGGCTTCGAGCTCAGTAGGCCGCTAAAGCGAATCTTGAATTGAGCCCAGACGCATTTATAACCGCGTGTGTACAAAAACCAACAGAAAAAGCAAACACAAGCGAGATAGGGCGGGGAAATATGGAGCTAGTGTATTATATCGCGTAAGGTGTTAGCGAATCAGGAACAGCGATCTTTCCCTTAAGCGTTCTATCAATAATATGCGGAGAACAGATTATCTATCTTTTGTTTGATTTATCTCGCTTGGATAAGATTATTTGATCTGAGGCACTGTTCGAAAGGTTTTTTTTTTTCTATTTTGGAAAAATATAATTCGAAGTAGATAAAAATAAAACGTTCAGACTAAAATGCTTTTTAAATTTATAAAGATCATTGACACTTATTGTAAAAAGCATAATTACGTTCACCTACAGAAATTTTTATATTTATTTATCCATTAACCAAATGAAACAAAAGACAAGAGCGCCTCCCGATGAACACCACATTGGTTTTCTACATATATTTATAAATGTTATTTTACCCATTTATTGACAGTAGTGTCCTCCATACGTCTGTAATTGATGATTTTATTGTAGAAGTGAACATAGTAATTTATTTTTGAATTTGTTTGCCACAAAAGTTTTTCAGGTGTACGCTTTCCATTCGAAATAGAAATTTATTAAAAAATAAATAACTACTGAAATACACAAAAAATTCTAAATTGTTTGCAGTTCAGTATAAGTGATATCTGCATTTTTATATCGCTGATACCGATATTTTTAGTCCAATATGCTTTTGATCAAAAATATAATTTACTGCTTAAAATGTTATTATGCCAAATATAATGGATATTATTTTTTAAACGATTATATATGTATGTGTAATTTATAATTAAAAATTAGTATTTTAAACAACAGATGTGAAAAAATAGCAAATTAAAATAAATTCTCTTCAGTTTAAGAAACTTCCTCATTTAGGCTACTTTTTCAAAGTGACGTCAGCATTATAATCATGTAATTGAATATCCTCTAACCAGCAAGCAGCGTCCGATTCTAGATATCGTAAACTTGACAGCTGTGCCATGACGATAATAAAGAAGATATTATATTAATTTTACACACAAAATTTTGCTTTTAATTTATTATTGAAGGAGCTCGAAAGAAGGAGGAGGAGGAGGAGGAGAAGCTGATCTCAAAAATCACAGAAAATAAAATCGACGGTGATATTGGAACAGCAAAGTCTTTTGTGGTGGATTTTGTGTGGACGAAGGAGGTTTCAACCCCCATCAACACTTCCTGCGTACGCTAACTGTTCAGAAGAACAGTAATAGGACAAAAGAAATTTAAAAGATTAATCGTTTAATTGTTTTATATTCAGTTAAATTGAAATGAAAATAAGGATTTACCCCGTAGAAAGAAATTAAGACAAAATCAGTCTAGGAGATTAAAGAAAGTGAGATAAAAACAGTTCAGGAGATTGTAGAACGTGAGATGAAATCAAATCAGCAGATTAAAGAACGTGAGATAAAATCAGTGCAAAATAATAGAAATGATAAGGTAAAATCAGCCCAGGAGAGAAAAAGGGATGGTATAAAATTTATTCCAGAGATCGTAGAAGAAAAATTAATACACGATATAAATAAAAAATAATTTCACATAAGAGGTTAGAGGCGACTAGAAGTTATGAAGGGTAAACCTATAGTCGCTAATAGCTTTTTTTTAGCTGATAGAATCAGCAAGATTATTGATTGTTATCTATTTTTATTGAGGGATTTATTGAGCCAGTCAGGTTATTAAATTCTTTCGGTTTGCTCTGGCAAAACTATTTTATTTAGTGAAACGATTGTTGACTAAACCATTTTTTAAAGAAATTATTATATGGCATTTGAGTTCCTTTATAGATAACACGTATTTCAACACTGCGTAATGTCATTTGTGTAACAATTTTCCGATATTCCCAACGTCCGTGTCCTTAATATTTGTTTATATTTTGAACTCGGGAATCATACTTTTGAAATGACAAATATTCATGATTTAGGATGTATTGTATCATCATTTTGTAGTAAATATAAAATTCCGCCGCAATTAGTTTTTAAATATGTTCTTAAAGTTGACCATAAACGCAATTTTTGTGCGGAAGCGTGCTTATTTCCAACGTTTTCTTGCTCAAAACAACCTCATTGCTCAACAACCAGTACACTTTAGATTTATAAGCCAACTGTAAACCAAAGATCACAAACCAATAAGCTCCCTGTTTTTTGTTCAGCGTTTAACAGAAAACGCTTGTCAACAAAAAATAATTTTATTTTCCTTTCCAAAATTTTGTCTGATTTTCATGCTTTTGAGGGTGTGTTGACTCCGAACTAGCAGTTAATTTGTTTATCACCCACGCAGTCTAAAAATACGAGTTTAAAGCATAAAAACACTAATTTACTCGGAGTTTATATACATTTTAGGAAATATTTCTTTGCATTATAAAAAGCTATAGCTAATGCTAATAAATACTGGTGTATAAATATTTGCATTAAAAAATTATTTTGTTGTTGTCTGTCGTTTGCATTTTATCACCAGGACCCCTCTGTTCAGGATCTAACAGTAGTCCTCTAACATAAAATTGTTCCATTTGCTGCCGTATCTTTTCTAATTTCGTATCTATCTTGATAGGACTTTTCTCTATGCCTGTAAGTCCCGCAAAGGTAGGCCCGTACTTTACGTGCCTATTAGGAAATCCGTCCTAGGACCTTAAAGCTAGGTTTTCCCGCAAATTTACAATCTTACAGAAAGAGCAATTTTAACAATTAAGAAGCAGCTGAATTTTTAACGATTTCATAATATTAAACTTCGAATTAAAATTAAGCGTACGCTATAAATATCTAATGAGTATTGAAGATCGATCGTCCACATTTAGAATATATTTTTGGTCAAAAGTGATGACAAATTACTTCTGAAATTCCTTGAAAATTTTGAAATTCCTTGAAAATCATGTGTAATAAGCAAACCTGGGCTTCCAGTAATATGAAAACGAATAAACACCCATACATATTTTCAAAGAACTTAATTTCTAAAAACAAGATGCCCTCCTGCGTAAACGATTCTCAATGGAAATATGTAGATGCCAGATTTTCATTCAGCACCCTTAATGCTATGGAATTTCTTTTTCCAGAGAGTATATTTTTATACCGACGAGTATAATAAATTAGCAGTCTATGCATAATAACGTATGTGTGACAATATGCATGTAAGCAGGCCTGTAGTCAGAATGAAGAGGCAACTGGGACAAGGCAAAAGGTACATGGGGACACAGGGCACCCAAGCATTATTCTATATAACATAAGTAGCTAGATGGGCAACTGAGGCACAAGCATGGGGCAACTGGGGCCACGCCCCCGTTGGCCCCGGTTTGGCCACAGGCTTGCATGTAAGAGAGAGAGAATATGGTTAAGAGTAAATGATTTGCTGCAGAGGAAGATTTAACCATATGTATGCTCAAAGGATGTTTTACATAAAGATAAGATGCATATTTGTAAGAGTGTGATCTTGCTCTTTAATATCTATAGGTTCTTTTTTACATCTCCATAAAGTCTAACAACGAAACTGTGTGAGAATTGTTCAAATGTTTTTATAAACAAAGATCTGACTTTGAAATCTTTATAAAATTACAGTTTTCATGAATAAGTTGATTAATTTATTTGATCTTAAGATTTTAAGTGTTGCGTTTTAACCCCTTAACGATCACATAATTTTCAAGAAAACAGTAAAGTTTTAATTTTAGGAATTTTTTTAGCTTGAAATCAAGAAAAGCTAATAGAATTTAATAAGAGAATACAGAACAGTTAACAGTTAATAGAATTTCTATCCATAAAAGTCGTTTACATCAATTGAAGAAACCTCGTAAATGTCAATAAGAGTTTTTGCCTTTCCACAGAAGCGTCGGCCGCAGGGGAAATCTGGACCTCCGTGCACCAAATCGCAAGACACGGACACCTCACTGATAGGTTAAGCCAATAACCAATCACAGGTCGAAACGCCATTTTTACTTTGAAAGTTTTAAAAAGTTTAATCAGTTTCAGGGCAGGAGAGCATGAGATCAGAGTCAGTATAAGATGAGAATAATCAGATCAGTATGAGATCAGTACCAGATTGGACCCAAAGATGGTAAAGTAATATTTTATAAGTAAGGAGAATAGCTCCCTTGGACAACGTACGTTCCTCGCCAGTAATGTCGACCAAATTAATATGCCTCTCGTATAGCTATAGCAAACTTCTGAGATGTCGAGGTGAATTCTACGCGAGAGCCGGATAAGAGAACAATATTTTTGATCACGTCTCGTCAATTCCCGCAATCTTCCCCTAAGAGTCAAATTAGACATATGGAGTTAGTTACGTAACCTAATTAATGATAGTCACATGACAGTTTAATTATTGGACATTATTGCTGTTGATAATGTATTTGCAATGATTACTATGGATTGCAATATATGTTCCAAAACTAAAATTAACTCCAAAAATGCAGTTATAATTGATTGTTTTATGATATGTGTGTAATACCCAAGGTAGGCTACATCCGTAGTCAAATTGTTAGAATAAAAAATATGTCGAAAGGTCAGCAACCTAGAGAGGAAACTAATGTAAGCTCACTTCAGATGAGCTATTTAATAGACGTCAGTATGTGTAGCCGCGTCATAGTTAAGCCTTAGACAGAGTTATCATACAAAATGGTTAAACACTGGTAAAATAGCAATGAAAAAGATCACTCAAGCTTTCGGACGCATCAGCAGCAGTCCTTCATCAGGAGTAATGACGATGGTCTGTTTCTGTCTCTTTTTTATACTTGAAATTTCTGGACAAGCATTCCTCAGAGTAGTCCCGCAGAATGGGAAATCCCAATGTGAAACAATGGGAGGCCTCCAATAGAATCATGGAAGAACCCCAATAGGGACTAATGAGAAACCCATACTGCGGGCTACCTAATTTGGAGGTCCCATACATTTCAAAGTAAGAGTTGTTTATAAGTTTCTGGAAGTGGTTGTGATGTATTAATGGCTTTCCCATGTAGTTTGTAAGTTTCCCAAGATTCTAAGAAGAGTCTATTATTCTTGTTTGTGATGTGCCGGTGTAGTATTTTTGTTGAGTCCCAGTCAGGTGTCCGTGTTGTAAAGCGTGTTCTGTCAGACGTGAGGCTGTCTCCTTTCGCGAGTGCGTGTTTGTGTTCTTTTTTTTCTTGTTTGATCATTCTTTTTGTTTGTCCTATGTAATGTTTGTTGCAGTCTTTGCATGGTATTTGGTATATTGCGCCTGTGAGATCTTCTGGTGGAACTGGGTCTCTAACTTTGGTAAGTTGTTTGCTAAGTGTTGTGACAGGGGAATAGAATGTATGGATATTTGCCTCTTTAAGGATGCGAGAGATTGTTTCGGAAATGCCGTTAATATATGGAATAGATATGTGGGTGTGAGATGTATTGTTTAAAGATGTACTATTGGGTCTACAGTTTCTGAGAATGAATCGTTTAGGGTATCCATTATTTTTAAGTGCCGTGTGTGTGTGTTTTGTTTCTGTGTTTGAAAGTGTTTCATTACTGCAGTGAGAATTCACTCTAAGACTTAATGTTTTAACAACGGAAGCTTTGTGGCATGTTGATGATGCGATTTAAAATCGAGATATCTGTCTGTATGTGTGGGTTTACGGTAAACTGAGGTGAAGATTGAGTTATCGTGAGATCTGTGTACAAGAACATCTAGGAAAGGGAGTTTATTGTTCTGTTCTGTGTCGTATGTGAATTTTATATGTGAGTTTAAGTTATTAAGGTAAGGGAAGAAGCTTTGGAGTGTATTAGTTTTAAGTACAACAAACGTGTCGTCGACGTATCTTTTCCAGAATTTGATGTTAAAATTCGGTGAAGACAAAGCATTTAACCTCTACGACTCTTTAAAATGCACTTCCGGCCGCTTACCATCCTTCTACGGATTACCTAAAATTCATAAACAAAATATTCCTCTCAGACCAATAGTTAGTTTTTGCAGCTCTCCTACATATAACCTATCAAAATATCTTGCACGTCTAATCTCTCCTATAATCGATAGTAACGACTACACTATTTCTACTAGCCAATCCTTATGCACCTCTTTAAATAACCCACAACTTGACGAAGACCTCATGGTCTCATTCGATGTAATTTCTCTCTTCACTTGCATTCCCACATCACTTGCAATCGACACCACACTTACACGCCTCCAAAATGACACAACACTACATGAACGCACTTCACTAACACCTCACGACATCAGCACATTGTGGAAATTTTGTCTGGACTCTGCTGTGTTCACCTCAAATGGTTCTATCTATAGACAAGTTTTTGGCACTGCCATGGGATCTCTGGTCTCAAGTGTTGTAGCTAACTTGGTTATGGAGTCATTTGAGGAAACTGCTTTGTCTTCACTGAATTTTAACATTAAATTCTGGAAAAGATACGTTGACGACACGTTTGTTGTACTTAAAACTAATACACCCCAAAGCTTCTTCTATTGCCTTAATAACTTAAACTCGCATATAAAATTCACATACGAAACAGAACAGAACAATAAACTCCCTTTCCTACACGTTCTTGTACACAGATCTCACGATAACTCAATCTTCACCTCAGTTTACCGTAAACCCACACATACAGACAGATATCTCGATTTTAAATCTCATCATCCAACATGCCACAAAGCTTCCGTTGTTAAAACATTAAGTCTTAGAGCAAATTCTCACTGGAGTAATGAAACACTTTCAAACACAGAAACAAAACACATACACACGGCACTTAAAAATAATGGATACCCTAAACAATTCATTCTCAGAAACTGCAGACCCAATAGTACATCTTTAAACAATACATCTTACACCCGAATATCTATTCCATATATTCACGGCATTTCCGAAACAATCTCTCACAGCCTCAAGGAAGCAAATATCCATACATTCTATTCCCCTGTCACAACACTTCGCAAACAACTTACAAAAGTTAAAGACCCAATTCCACCAGAAGATCTCACAGGCGCAATATACCAAATACCATGCAAAGACTGCAACAAACATTACATAGGACAAACAAAAAGAATGATCAAAACAAGAAAAAAAGAACACAAACAAGCACTCGCGAAAGGAGACATAGCCTCACGTCTGGCAGAACACGCTTTACAACACGGACACGAACCCGACTGGGACTCAACAAAAATACTACACCGTCACATAACAAACAAGACAGAACCTAGAATTCAAACGGTCAGCAGTTGAAGTGGCATAATACATCACAACCACTTCCAGAAACTTATAAACAACTCTTACTCGGAAATGTATGAGACATCTCCAAATTAGGTTGCCCGCAGTATGGGTTTCTCATTGGTTCCCATTGGGTTTTTCCGTGATTTCTATTGGAGGCCTCCCATTGGTTCCCACCGGGTTTTTCCATTCTGCGGGACTACTCTGATGACGGTTTTTTTCCAGAAATTTCAAGTATAAAAAGAGACAGAAACATAACATCGTCATTACTCCTGATGAAGGACTGCTGTTGACGCGTCCGAAAGCTTGGGTGATCTTTTTCATTGCTACTTTACCAGTGTTTAACCTTATGTAATAATATTAATATTATTAATATTTTATTGTTTTATAAATTTATTATTGTACATAATAAATATATACTTTTTCATATTTACATTTTCTCTGCTACTTACTTTAGGAAATTTATTCTTTTTAGTTTCTGCGATGTATATTACCACCATTGCTTTTTTTATTATTGAATTAAGGTTTTCTTGTTCAATCGGAGGATTGGGCCTGGGATTTGCCAAGCTGACGATGATGTCAGTTTTTTTTCGGCCTCCTCTTAGTTCATGATGTATTTTATTAATTTGTGGTTAATATAGTACGATCTTGGGGAAATATTAAAATTAAAAAAATTCACTGTGTATTGCGTACATTGAATATCTTTACATTTCAAATATTTTCCCGATTCCGTGAGATTAGATATAAACATATTCTACAGCATTTTATTTCCTATTAGCATTACATATAAATATTTAGCACGGAAAATTTTTTTTATATTAATCTTTTATATACAGGAATTATATTGAAATCCCAGAAAATTTACTGAAAATCACTTAACCTCTATTTACTTATTATACTAAATGAAAAAACATTGAGCTATTTAGTTAATATAATTCTTAGTAAATTATG
>QLNU02011797.1:1590-11662 GCA_006491805.2 Dysdera silvatica | reverse complement strand
CTCTGCAAGGGAATAACTTACCTCCTACCAAAGGACCAGGATAAAAGTAACCCAGCGAAATACCGACCCATTACGTGCCTTAACACCCTGTATAAGATACTCACGGGGTGCATCTCTGAAAAAATAAGCCGGCACAGCGAAAGCAACAACTTAATGACGGAAGAACAAAAGGGATGCCAGAAAGGGACTCTGGGATGTAAAGAGCAGCTTACCATCGACTCAGTTATCCTGGAACAAGCAAGAAAACAAAAGCGAAAACTCAACACCGCATACATAGACTACAAGAAGGCTTTCGACTCTGTTCCGCACTCGTGGCTCCTTGAAATACTCAGCATATACAAAGTGCATCCCTCAATCATCCGATTCCTACAGAGCAGCATGAAACAATGGAGAACCCGGTTACAGCTAAACACGCCAGACAGTAAAATAAAAACGGCCGAGATCCCCATCCGCCGCGGAATCTTTCAAGGAGACGCACTAAGCCCCCAGTGGTTCTGCTTGGCGTTGAACCCCTTGTCAAGGATGCTGAACACAAGTAAATACGGATACATGCTGAAGAAAGACAAGAGAAACCTACATAAAGTCTCCCACCTCATGTACGTAGATGACATCAAGCTATACGCGCCAACAATCACCCAACTCCGACAACTCATCAGTATAACAGAGACATTCTCCAAGGACATAGGAATGGAATTCGGCCTCGATAAGTGCAAAATACAGAAGAATAGCAAAGAAGATTTACCAGGCATCGAATTCGAAGACGGGAGACTACTGAAGATCTTGGACGAGGGCGAAACCTACAAATACCTAGGGATAATGCAAAAACGGCAGCAGGAGCACAAGAAAGTCAAGGTCCAGCTCACGCAAGCATTCCAAGAAAGACTTAGAAGCATTGTGAAGACGAAACTGAGCGGGAAGAACACCACGCAAGCAATTAACGCATATGCGGTACCAGTGCTCACCTACTCCTTCGGGATCATCAAATGGACCAACACTGAATTAGAACAACTCCAGCGGAAAATGAGAACCATCCAGAGAAGAGCTGGACAACTACACCCTGCAACGGCAATTGAACGGCAAACACTACCCCGGGAAGAAGGAGGACGCGGACAAGCGGACCTCAAAGACTTACATGACAAGCAGATCCAGAGCATGAGGCAATACTTCCAGTTGAAGAGTCCCCGATCGCCACTCATCCAAGCCATAATACAAGCAGATGCAAATTACACGCCACTAAACCTGTGTAGTACCGAAGAGCGTGTCCTGGAAACAGCCAATGAACAGAAACTAAGAACTTGGGCCGGAAAACCATTACATGGCAGGCACTATAATGACCTGCAACAACCACACGTTGACAAGAAGGCATCAAATTCTTGGCTGGCCAAAGGCACTCTCCAGCCAGAGACAGAAGGATTCATGCTAGCCATCCAAGACCAAGTGATCGCAACAAGGAACAATCAGAAATTCATCCAGAGAAAAGACATAGAAAGCGACAAATGCAGACACTGTCATGCGGCATCGGAGACAATCCAACACGTGATGGCAGGATGCAAGATCCTTGCGCAGTCAGACTACAAACATAGACACGATCAAGTAGCGAAAATAGTCCACCAGAAATTGGCAGCGAATGCTGGCTTTCTGACAGAAAAATGCCCGTACTACAAATATGAGCCAGAGACCGTGCATGAGAACGAAACACACAAGCTTTACTGGGATAGAGCAATCATAACAGACAAGACAGTCCCACATAACCGTCCTGACATAACCCTCGTCGATAAATCGAATAAGACCACGTACTTAATCGACATAGCAGTACCCAACACCAATAACATACAGACAACCTACACAACGAAAATCACCAAGTACCAAGATCTCAGACATGAAGTACGAGATATATGGGGTATGGAAAAGATCTTCATCATCCCGTTAGTCATCTCAGCAGGGTGTGGAATTTATGAAATAATAAATGCAAAGCAAATTTTATGGTGCAGTTAGATAACATTATCAATACGATAATACTGCTGATAGCTATTTCGATAGCGTTAACCAGCTACCGTCGTCAGAGCGAAATGGCGGCTTCTGTTTATGTCCGTGCTGTTGATCGGTGTTGCCATCACGTCGGTTGGAAACTTGATTGGGCGGAGGAGTAAAGCGTATTTGTGGAGACGCCTTCAGCCGTGAGACCCAAAAGGTTTTTCCAAGTGGATGATATAGAGTTACTAAGGAGTTGATCATTAACTGCAACGTTGATGTTTGCTAGAATGTGAAATGCCTCAAAGAAACTGAGATCAAGTGTTGAGTTGACTTTTTTAATAATATGTGCCTTGGAGAATAGAAACTGATGTCCGAATTCCCACGAGTGTTTTGCCAGAGCCGATTTATGGAATTCTTGCTTTCTGACATAAGCTTCGTGTTCATTTAGTCTGAGGCGCAGTGCTCTCCGTGTTTGACCGATATAAATTTGGCCACACTGGCACGGAATGGAATATATGCCCCAGCTGTCAGAATCCGGGATGTTATCCTTAAGATGAGAAAAGCCTATTTTGTTGATCGGAGTGAAGGTAACGCGAAAGTTGAATTTGTGCAGGACAGCAGCGATCCTAGTAGAAATTTTCGGAACATAAGGAATTCAGACAATGTTCGTAGGAGCTGAAGAATCACTGGAGAGAGAAGAAGAGGCCGGTTTAGGTTTAGTGAGTTTCTTAAAAATATGATCAATAATTGTTGGATTGTAGCCGCGGTATGAGGCAATTTTTCGAATGTAGTTGATTTCCTTAGTCAATGCGTCACTTGTAGAAGAGAATTTGATCATTTTGTTTTGCATTTATTTCTACGTGTCACATTGTCAGGAAGTTTCTAGACATGGCACATTAAGAAGTGATGTAAAAAGAGGCTTGGGAACATGGCGCTCTGCCCGTCCCAAAGCCTGTTACCGCCAAGAATGGGCGAGGAAAACTTTTTATTTATTTAGTTGGTTAGTTAGTTATTCTGATTTGCCAACTAATTGTCTTTTATATGGCAAGAATGCACATTCTACTGAGAAGCAAGCAATGAGTTTATAAATCAATTTCGGAGACGCTATTAATTTGTAGTTGGAAAAACGAATGTATCTAGTACGTTCATGAAACTTAAAAAAATGCAATCCAATTGAAATTGACCAGTTTAAACTCTCATCAGTGTGAATGTCGATTCGTACACTAATGCTGATTCTCACGTGGACCATTTTAGCTGAACATCTTTTGAGTTCTCTCATCATAGGGCCAATTGGTCCCGAAGCCGGGGCCCCTGACTTAAGAATCACGGACCATTAATATTTAAGGGAATACAGGTTTCGGTTGGATCATCCCTCGGGGCCTATACTGAAACGCAACCCCTTTCTGTAATAAGGATTACTGCACTCCAGACCTTACTTAATGGGTTAAAGTAGCTGTTATCTCGAGTTTGACTATTGATTCTAGGACTTAAACGAAGGCAAAGCTATCATTATCTGGTGTCACCTGCGGGCAATATTTCAATTTTAAATGCAGGTCAGAATTTTGACTTGAAAGATATGGGGATATTTCTTATTTTCTTTGATGACCTCTTGACGTTCAGTTGACAATTTCAGTTAGCCTTCGTCCATTAACTAGGCATAGACCCATATCTTTCCTATTTACATTTTTTTGCCTTAATGAGGGCCTAAACTCTTATATCCTTTTATAATCGATATGCTTTGGTTGATCTAGAATTTATATAGTGCATCTTTTGATATTACGACATGTGCAGTTTAAATTCCTAAACTTCAGTGGATTCAAAATTACTAGAAGTTAAATCATAATGGAAAAACGAGTAATTGGTTATCAAACTAAATTTGGTATTCAGTAGGCGTACTTCGTGTAACATGATGTAAAATTATTCATTAAATCTTAAAAAACTTGAATAGAAACGGATTTGTTTCTGCTGAAAATTGATATATTTGCTTTTTTTAAAACATTTCAGTGTTATGCAAAAAGTATTATTCATTTATTTATTCCAGATAATTAATCATTTTTCTGGGAATATTATTTTATTGTTCGAAAATAATAGTTTCATTTTTAAATTAATGTACCCGAGAAATTTGTTTTGGTTCGAACCAATTTATATTCCAAAGTCCTAGACAACTGTACCAAATATTGGATTTAAATTTCAACAAAAGGAATTAATTTAGAAAGTCATAATTATGTAAGAAAATACGAATGAATATCTAAAAACATTTTGTTGCATTTGAAGCAAAGGAAGGCTTAAGTTTGTTTTATTTTAATAAATTAATTTAAAAGTATAAAAATATAATAGAAGTTTAGAAAAGTTTATAAAATTATTTCTGATCTCCATTGAAATATATTTCAGATAGAAAATGACAATATAGATTAAATAATGTTTATATGATCTGCAACAGCAATTTTAAGACATACAAGCTTTTCAAAGAAATGATTGAGGAATTTTTGGGTGATATTTTTAAAACAACTGCCATACGTTTCTGCATTCATGAAGACGTTTGATTTATGCTAAAATAGGAAAGTTGCTTAATTTGCAAAAATAACGCATATTTAGCTTATAAGTTGTTGACTGGATAATATATTTTTATTTAAATATGTTTATTCATATATTTTTGATATAGTAAAAGTTTTAGAGAGATTCAGTGTATGAATTTTTAGCTAAAGTTTGAGAGTTTTAGATTATATAATATTTTAAATATGTCTGTTTCCTATCCTTTTCAATTGTTTAACTAGAATTATAGAAAATAGTAAAGAAGCGCATTTACTTTTCTTCGGTGTTCGTAAACCAGGTGTTGAGTTTTCTACTGTATGTTTGTTCAACGTGTGATTGGCTTTTGTAGCTATACTTATACATGTCACTAAGGCCTGATTGATATTCGTTATGTTTCAGCCCGTAGACAAAATTTCAGAAAGGAGAAAGGATTGTTGAAAAAAGGGAAACAGTTAATGATATAGCTCAAAAGAAACTTCAACCCCACAAAACCCCGCCATGTGCAATACTGTTCGTTCACGAAAGAAACTCTGATGGAACAGTTAGAAATAAAGGGAAATGACGTAACAAATGGCCTATCCCATTACAGAAAAAGGATAACTATAATTTCAGAATTGGTTTTTGGTGACGTTTGTCGGCGCCAAAATTAAGTTCTGAAATTGGAATCCTCCTCCGCAGTAATGGGATATGCCGTTTTTGACTTCACCTCGCGTTATTTCTAACTGTTCCATCGGACTTCTTTTCGTAAACGAACAGTTCGTGAGCTACACGGGTTCGATTGCATAACGATGGCTATTTGAATACTCAGTGCGTCGTTGTCTAAACCATTGATTCATTTGTATAACTAAGGAGCTAGGGATGACATGACACCCACGAAAACTTTACCTCTGTTAGAGAAATGAAACTTACAAATAACAGCTTTGGAGTTCAAGCCTAATTTACACGATTCAGTATATTCTGCAATTCTTGTATTATATAAAATTTAAGAATGAATGCTATGGCTCACTGAATTTCAAAACTGGTTAGTCCTTGAGCTGAATGCGTTAAATGTATAACTCAAATGATGACGTAATACTACACAAAATAAAGAAAAAAATATAAATTAAACGTTAAAAATGAAGTAACACTTGATGAATGAAGTTTTGCGCATGTTTCGATAGCAACTGCTCATCTCTCGTCCTGAACATGACTGAAAGAAACTCATTCATGTATATTTTGGTATGCATTCGACTTATATTTTGCCTTAAGTATGTTCGTTTTGCAGCGAAATTAATTTTTAATCATTTTAAAATATATGAAGGCAGCGTGCATTTAAATTTATTCGGAAAATAATATTGTGCTTTATTAAAAAAATTGTTATAATTTTTTTTAATATCGTCTGATATTTCTCGGTAGTCCATTGCGCATCCTATTTGTGATTTAATTATGTTTATTAGCGCATTATTCAAAACAATATACGAATATAGCAAAAATCCCAAATATTGGTATGAAATGCAGCAGCATTTGTACGAGGGCGAATCAGAAAGTCTTTGCCCCTATTTTTTATTAGCCAAAATAAGGTACATACAGGTAATTACAAATATACGTACTATTCTACGTACCTTACACTATTTTTTCACGTGTTCCCCACACCGGTTCAAACATTTGTCCCATCGCAGCACTAAATTTGAGATGCCTTCGTGGTAGAATTCGTCCAGCTGACTGTGGAACCACCGTCAGACTGCTGTCTTGTCATCATAATTGCACGTAAATCGCTGTCCTGCTAGGAACTTCTTCAACGGACCGAAAATGTGGAAATCACTAGGGGCGAGGTCCGGACTATATGCAATTAGAACCGCAGACAAGCTCCGGTCATTTCACTGGGAGAGTCTGGACCACCCACCTTACTCCTTTTTGCAATGTGGTCGAGAAAACGAAAGACGCTGTCTTTAAAGAAGGAAATATAAAGTTTTGGGGAAATTGACGCATGTTCTTTGTTAATGAAAGTAAAATTTACAAAGGAGCATATCCTGTATCCACACGTAAAACAATTATATGCGAGAGATCGCAAATGGAAAAAAGAATTTTAGCTGGTAGTGCATTCACTTTCGGAAAGTGTCATGATCCGACCGAAACATTTTAGGAAAAGTGAAGAAATTTTACTGCAGCTTTTTACTCATCTGAAAAATGAAATTTTGCTAATAAAGAAAGCGAAAGAAATTGCGCTGAAACTGAGTTTAAAAGACGCTAACTTTTCAACAAGGTGTCTATTAATTTCAATTACGACGCAGAATTTTTTGTAAAAAGATAAACGGAAATCGAAAAATGTTCTTTCAGAATCTGTTGAAGATTGGTTCGAGAATCTATTAGAAACAACGTCGGATATAGACTAAACGACATTTCAACATTAGCAAAACAGGTTTATTCTATCACTCCTTGTCTTATACAACTGTGGCTTTTAAAGGTGATGGGTATAATAGTGAAAAAGTAGAAATCGTCTGACTCTTCCCCTATGTGCTAATACAAATGGAAAGGAAAAAAATATCCCCCACCGATATTTATCAATTGAAAATTATAAAATTCCTGATGCTTCAAACAAATGTAAAAAGTACTTCCAACGTATGTATCATATAGGAAACATGGATGGCTGCGGAACTATTTGTAAATTAGCTAAAAATTGACTTGGCTATGAAACAGCAAATCTGCACAATTTTGTTTTGCATGTATCAATACACCGATAATCTCCAAGAGAAACATATTTTGGAAAATATCAAAACTTTCATCAAATTGCGCAATTAGACTACAGTCACAAAACTAATAGATTCCCCAAAACTGGAATAATCAAAGCATCAATGTAAGCAATACTCGAAAAGTTAAGTCAACTTTCTGCTGTGAGGGTCTCTTACAGAAAAAACAACTTCAAATAAATAAAAAACTTATTGAAGTGATGCACACAATTTTCCCAGCATGACTTCATACGTAATCTGAAACAATAAAGGAACAATTTCTTTAAAACAAGGTTTTCAAGGCACTGGAAAATGTAAAATTCTACGAAGAGAATGATGGAAAAGAAACTGAAATTCTCGATGAAAAAACTCGAAGATATTATTAAATTTTCGTCATTATTGAAATGCGATTCTGAAGCAATTGCTCCAAATCTAGTCTCGTTTAAATAATTAATATTAAAAACAAAATTTTCTGAAAATCTAACTAATACTAATGAAGAGGAAAGTACTCTGCCTCCTTTTGAAAATGTAATAAACGAGCACTTGGAGATATTTTTGTATATCACTATGCAAAAGAAAACTTTCCAAGTATTTAATTATACTCAAAATCATTTAATTCGGGCCTAAAATCAAATATCACGGCAAAATTAAAATCTTTTCATTGGATTTAAAATACCTTATCGTTCTTATATGAGCTTTTTATTCTTTTTATTTATCATTTTCATTATTACATGATGAAATATATATGATTATTATGAAATATATATATGATTATTATGAAATATATATATGATTATCATGAAATATATATGATTATTACATGATGATGATTAGTACATGATGAAATATATGATGATGATTATTACATGATGAAATATATGATGATTATTACATGATGAAATATATGATGATTATTACATGATGAAATATATGATGATTATTACATGATGAGATATATGATGATTATTACATGATGAAATATATGATGATTATTACATGATGAAATATATGATGATTATTACATGATGAAATATATGATGATTGTTACATGATGAAATATGTAATGATTATTATATGATGAAATATGTGATGATTATTACATGATGAAATATATGATGATTATTACATGATGAAATATATGATGATTATTACATGATGGAATATATGATTATTACATGACGAAATATATGATGATTATTCCATGATGAAATATATGATGACTATTACATGATGAAATATATGATGATTATTACATGATGAAATATATGATGATTATTACATGATGGAATATATCAGTGGCTTAGACAGAAAGTTCATAAAGTGGGGTTATTGCTTAATGGGAGGGGTTACAGAGCTACAATATATTCCTATGTTAAGTATGCAAAATTTCATTGCAACGGGGAGTTACAACCCCCAAAACCACTACCTAGATACGCCTGTGGAATTTATATCTGATAAAGTTTGAATTTGAAAGGAAGACGAGAAATTTTTGTAATATTTTACGCTTTCTTAATTTAAAAAAATCGGATCCAATTAAAACTAAAAGGCAATTATCTTATTAATAAGCTATATCGTGATATATTAATGTCTAATACCTTAATAAATTTTGACTTCCATAATGTTGTGCTTATTATTGTTTATTAGCATATTTAGTTACTTAACTTTTAGTTTAAATACAAAAACGAGACTTTAAATTTAGTAAAAAAGGTGTTAACATTATTAATTTTCTTTATTATTATTAAAACATTAGGGCTATCACATGTCGTATTAGTATATTGGACTTGATTTTCACTTAACCCATTAACGGCCAAGCATAGAAATTTACTGAAATTGCATAAAAATTCATGTGTTTTTATTTATGACAATAGCAATAAGGTTTCATTGAAAAAAAAAATCTAGTGTATGTGGGGGGAGAGGGCAAAAGGTTGCGTTAACGCAACTTGGACGGTTAATTAACGATGTCAGTTAATATATAAGTACAAAATTGAGGAGTTCTATAATACACAATTCATTTTTTTATATGTTATAAAATATAAAATTTTATATGTTATTTAAAATGCTTTTACAAACAGACATTCCCATGATTATCTGATTAATTAACCAATAAAAATCCAAATAATACAATTTTAATTAGCTAATAAAATTATAATTTATTCAATTACCTAATAGAAATCTAATTATTTAATAAAAATTCAAATTAACTGTGTACTAATAAAAATTCCAATTCAGCAATGAAAATTTCCTATATCTCAATTAACTAATGAAAATCCTAAGTAACTAAAAAGTCCTAATTAGCTAATGTAATTCCTAATTAACTAATAAAAGTCTAATAAACAATCAAAAATGAATATCATTTTGTTTTTCGGAGATGTTGCGTTCAGCTGTCGGTCCCGTCTCAGATAGTCGCAAAGTGTGCCTTTGGGGCTTAAAACTACCTAAGCCAAACCAAATCACAGCATGTGTCCCCAAATTCAAAGAAGTCTTTTTTTTTTCTACAAGGAAAGGTACTAACGTGCTATTATTACAGCGGGGTGGGAAAGTGGGGCATGAGTGTAGCCAAGGAAGTAAGCAGGGCGCTAGAAATGAAAGTTGAAGTATATTTGGGTATATTTTAGTATTTCAAATAATATATTTCGGGTTAGCAATGGTTTACTCCCTGAGATGGAAAGCTGGTATACGCCCATGGGGAAGGGTTTCAGGAGCACTCCTATTTCATTTTCTATATATATACATTACGTTCTCAATAAACATAATAAATAAAAGCTCTTTGTTCATAATGGGTATTAAATCAAATAACTAATTATTACATTTTATAACCGTAAAAAATTACAGTGTAAAAATCTTGGAAAACGTCAAATTCA
>QLNU02011796.1:34341-46555 GCA_006491805.2 Dysdera silvatica | reverse complement strand
ATATATTGTGTTTTACGGAAACATGGTGCTCCGAAAATGAGACGTTTGATTTGCCAGGTTATCGTGTTTTTTTCTCAAATAGACATCGGGGTGTGGGCGGTGGTGTGGCCATCTATACAGCTTATCGACTTCACCATTTTCTTTATTGTAAGGATTTAACATTTAGTTTGCCATTTTTGGAGGCAGTTACAATTGAAAGCAGTAACCTATTACTAACAGTTTTATATCGACCACCGGACGGGGCTTTTAATCTTTTTTTGGAGAAATTTTCGGGAATTTTGGATTATGCGATTACAAACAATAAATTTTTGGTAGTGACAGGAGATATTAACGTTGACCTTTTGACAGATTCACCCAGATCTCGATTACTGCGGGACATCATTCTTTCTTCTGGTTTTAAAAACTTGATTTATTGTCCTACTCGAATCACTAGCACCTCCCAGACCCTTCTTGATCCCTTTTTCACTAACTCGAAATATGGAGTTTCATTTGTTCTTGATTATTATTTAAGTGACCATCTTGCTTCAATCTCCTTTCTCCATTTCAATGATACTTCCAGACGAAGTGATTTACCTCTAAATAATTTAACCAGAAACTTCAATGATTTAAACAAAACAAAGTTTAATGACTTACTATCTTCTGTTAATTGGGATATAGTTTTTTCTACCTCCGATATAAATCTGCAATTTAGTCGTTTTTTTGAAATTCTAACCTCCCTTTATGAAATGGCATTTCCCCTAGTCCGATGTTTTCGGAGAAAAGGACAGCGCAAGCCATGGATTTCACAATTTCTTCTTCGGAAAATTAGATATAGAAACCAACTTTTTAAAAGATTTTTGACCTCTCGCTGTTTAACAGATCTCGAGGAGTTTCGATCTTATAGGAATTTACTTTCAAAGGATCTTAAAAGAGCAAAATCACAATATTATTTTGATTTATTTAATAACATTAACTCACGCCAAATTTGGTATTATTTCAATAAACTTTCTTATGCATCTTGTCCTGGTGGACATTTTTTATCAAAAATTAATTATCGGGGACAATCATTTTCTAGTCCTCAGAGTATTTCTAATGCATTTTCTGATTATCTACAGAGCCATCCTTTGGAGTTATTAAATTCTCTTCACTCTACTCGAGTGGACTCTTCAGACTTTCTTCGGCTTTCCCCTGGTGTAGATCATTCTTTTGTAATGGAACCTATTGGCCGTGTTGAACTTCTGAGACGTCTTGCCTCTTTGAATGTTAGACATTCGCCTGGATTTGACGGAATATCTCCTCGAGCTATTGTGGCGGCTGCGGATCTCCTGGTTGATCCTATTTTAATTTTATTTAATAATTGTTTTGAACAAGGTATTGTTCCAGACTTACTGAAAATTACTCGTATTACAATGATTTATAAAAAAATGGGATCGAAACGATCCCGGGAACTATAGGGCGATCTCAATTTTATCTGTTTTTGCCAAAGTTTTTGAGTCATTACTTAATACTAGACTAATTAAATTTCTTGAACATTTTAATATTCTACATCCTAATCAATTTAGGTTTCGTACTGGGATTTCTGTTGAGACTGCACTTTTACATGCTCATAATATTATTTCCTCTGCACTTGATAATCGCCTGTTTACTATTGGAATCTTCTTAGATATAACTAAAGCTTTTGATTCCGTTTCTCATGATATTTTACTTGAAAAACTTAAATATATTGGTATTCGTGGTGTTACTCATTCTCTCTTTTCATCTTTCCTTCAAAATCGAAGACAGTTTGTTGCAATGACTGGTGGTGCCTCTGAACTTCCCTTGGTCAATATTGATATTCCTCAGGGTTCTCCTTTGGGTCCCACACTATTCTTAATTTACATTAATGATTTACTATCCCTTTCATGTATTCCTTCTACAATTTTATTTGCAGATGACACTTCTATTTTTTTTTTGTTGGTGACTGTTTGGAGGATCTAATTGTTATTGCTAACACTGGGCTCTATGATATGACTGAATGGTTTCTAGCTAATAAACTTACGATCAATACACATAAATCATCAACTGTGGTTTTCACACGATCAAAACGTGACATTTTTCCAATTTTACCTATTATTTATGATTGCATTGAATAAGATTTTGTGATGAGGTAAAATTCTTGGGTATAATTTTCACAGCAGATCTGCGTTGGAACCGCCAATACGATAATGTTTGACTAAAGGTCTCAAGGACCATTGGAATGATGACGCGATTTAGGACTTCTCTTCCACCTAGGATTGTTCTGACGCTCTATCATTCGTTAGTGGCCTCATTATTCAATTTTGGGTTTTTGATCTTTGGTCTTTCTACGAGTACAAACACAGTTAGATTATCACGACTTCAAAATAGATTTTTTACAATTTTCTTTCCAAATCGATTTAATCGATCTGATCCTTTGACATTTTACTCATCTTTTAATATCATTCCAGTAACTTCACTATATTGCTATTTAATGTCCATCCTAATGTTTAAACGAATTAATTTCAATTATCTTGGGGACTTAATACCTTTGGTTCCATTTATTTCACAATATGATCTTCGATCTATACCTATGTTTAGAATACCACACACTCGTACCAATATTGGTTGAACCTCTTTGAACTATATTGGTCCAAAAATTTGGAATTATATCGGTCATAACCTCCCTTACATTCATTCCCTTTCAGAATTTAAGCGCATGGTTCGAGAAATTATTTTTTCCTCGAATTTTTCTGCCCCTTACCGATGTTCAGCCATTTCTCTTTTTGCTGTTTTTTATTTATTGAAATTACACATTTACTTAATAAATAGCATGGTGCTGATGTTAACAGGTCTTTTATGTTTGTGGGGGGGCACTGGACTAGTCAGATCAGTTAAAATGGTCTTTTTCCGGTGTCTCCAATATCTTTGTACAATTGCTTCCTAATTTTTATTTTTACATAATTTTATATTAAGTTAAATGTAATATGTTAATCAACTTCAAAGTTTCATGAATCACTTATTGTAATATGTTGTACATTGATATGAATAAAGATGAATAGAATAGACTCCACGTCATGATAGGGTTCCGAGTACAATATCGAACTTGGGGGAAAACGTCGCTCCTTCCTCCCCCCGTTTTCTTTAAAAATGTCGTTTGGTTCTACAAAAATCAAGTGGCGCTAAAGAATGGTGGGGGGGGGGACATTAAATAGCACGCAATATGAGGGTCGTTAATAATGAACTTGGCATTATGTCACTGCATAAATTCCAGAGTCCCTTACCCTCCACCCCAATGCAGTTTGAAATGGAGGGTGGGGGACGTTGAAAGGCTGGTAATAAACGTATAATAGCAGACGGTCTGGGGTCACGGTTGGCTGGTTGAATTTTTGTGACACAAGGACAGCAAGGGTCATTCTGCGCCAAACAAGGCGAGGCCGTATTTAAGGGCCGTATCAACGATAAAATTTGCTTTTCGTTATTGCACACAGCAGGGGGGTCTCAGACTCCGCCGTCGCGATGTTGAATAACGTTTTATATACAGCGAGTTATATAAGAATTTACCATGCGTGTGTGATTCGCCCATTTCTGCGTATTTGGGAGCCGTCAACAATTCATGATAGGTGACGGAGGCCATGGGACAAAAAAAGCTTGAAAACCCCTATTCTATAGCCACAGGCGTAGGTAGGGGGGGTGATGGGGTCGTGACCCCCCCCAACTGCGGCGGAATTTTATATACATATGAATATATGAAGTTGTAGTTCTGTAATCCCCATTGTAAGCCTGTAACCCCACCCCCCCCTTCTTATGGACTTTCTGCGTACGCCTATGTCTACAGTCATGGGTACCTATATAAGTATTTCTAGGGGAGGGTTGAGAAAAATTATTACCTCCTGCTCAAGGCTGTCAAATATTTTAGTGAATGTACATGGTACTAAAATGCTACAGAACTAAGAGAAAGTTCAAGTATTACGTAAGCAATATTTTGGCCATTTCAACTCCCCCACCCTAGTAAGTAAAAATTAACATTGACTGACGTAGGAAAATAAGCACAAAGGCAACCCCCTCAAACGTGCTTACGTAATACTTGAACTCTTCTTTTGATACTGCTTGACAATTAGTAATAAGCTAAAAAGTACCTTATTTTAAAATGTGACTGTGAATTTTTTTAAAGTAAATGCACATCAGAATCAGGGAAATCAAATTTTTGAACGGCTAAGGGGGGACCCGAGCCCCTCCCTGCCCCCCATATGGGCGCCCATGTCTGCAGTTAACAATTCTATTAAGCCCGAATCTTCTTGTTTTCTCGTAAGCGGGAGACCCACTGCAGGAATAAAATAGTACAAAACCCTTTGTAAATGACTACTTGACCTCCACACAGTAACTGGAGTATATAAAACAAATTGGCGGTTACCAGTCTGAATATCTGTACTTAGGAATTTTGTGAAAGAAGCGGAACAGTTTGTTGCACGGAGAAACAGCCTACCGTAACGGATAGGCAGGCCTACTTAGTAACGGATGAAGTACAGTAAACGCTTTCTGGGTAAAAAAAAAACCATAAAGTGAATACGAAGCGAATTCAGCAGTAGGTCAGTAGAGGGCGGATATTTCGACATACGCTTGGGAGACAGAAAAAGTAACCTCTTGTGTACATTAACACCTACGCTTGATTGATTGATTGTTTGGCTTTTTTATGGCGCAAGAGCATCTGGGCTATACTGCGCCAAACATGGTAAAATCAAAGACTGTAGTAAAAGCCAGTACTTTTTAAAAATTTAAAAACGTGCGTATGGTCAGCATGGTGACACCTACGCAAAAACACACAACGTGTGTGCGGCAAGACAATAACCGCAAGAAAAATACACAGACCAACGGAGTGTTTACGTTCACAAGTACGTTAATTGTGCAAAGAATTGTTTTATGGTGGCTTGCAAAGTATTTTACACATCCACAAGCTTTTATGATTACGTCATTTAAATTTGTTTGAAAAACATAAATTACTTGGTCAAAATTGTAAGTTCATAATTTTTTTTTTTCCAGTAGAAAGTTTTATACTGTATGCAAATTACTTTCACTGATGATGTAACGTCATTTACTGATAAGAGAATAAAAAAGAGGTGCGAAATCGAAATTTCGAGATAGTCGTAAAAATGTCAATAGCTAAGCAACTTCGCGAGTGTGAAATTCAACAAATCTGGGAATTACATGGCAACGGTATGCCTCAGAAGAAATTTGCTGGGATGATTGGACACTCTCAGTGTGTCGTTTCGAATCTTCTAAGGAGGGGAATTGAATTAATAACGAAACCGTTCGGGTCGGAAACAATGTCTTTTATTAAAAAGCAAACCCAAAATTAACAGCTTGTAACAATAATGAAATTATCCACGACAAAAATAAAGGACAATCTAAATGTCTAGTGTTGAAGAAAGAAAATTTCCATAATTTTGCAGAATTCCCTGGATATTGTATAAACAAAATTATGTCGAAAACCACCACTGACTTCAAAACATATAAATAATACTTTAAATTTTACCAGAAAGACGATGTAATTTTCTAAGGTACTAATTTAAGTTAATTAAATAAAAAACGCTAATTTTCTAAGACAATCACTTGAGCAACAAGTTGATAGTCAAGAACCTTTGAGCTTTCTTTACGTTTGATGAATCACATTTAAAGAAGCTGAAGAATCGTTACACATCAGCTGCTGTCAAAATTCAGATTGATCCGGTCATTTTTCAATTTTCAACATTCTCAAAACCATGCCGTGTTTTTGCTTGGTGTCTTCGCTTTGCGAGAAATTGCTCTAAACCGCCTCCAGAAAGATGTTTCAGTAATCTGACATGTGACGAATTATCCACAGCAACGAAATCTATTGTAAAGATTGTACAACAATCAGAATTTTGTGAAGAATTGCACAGTTTAAGAGCAAGAAAACCTTTAAAATCATCAAGCAAGATTTTGCACTTGTGTCCATTTTTGGATAGTGATGGTGTTATGCGCGTTGGGGGGAGACTAAGAAATGCTGGTGTCTCGCAGGACGTAAGACACCCCATGATTATTCCCAAGAGTCATCACATCATAAATAATTCATCATTTTCATGTAACACATCTCCATGCTGCACCTCAACTTTTGCTATCTGTCATCCGACAGAAATTCTGGATTCCCTGTGGAAGAGACGTTGTTCGAAGATTTGTTAGATCTTGTGTCAAATGTTTTCGTCTGCCTGCTTCTTCTATGAGTCAGTTTATAGGTGACCTTCCAACTTCTAGAGTGACATCATCTAGAGCATTTTCGTGTTCTGGAGTTGACTTTGCTGGCCCATTCTTGGCTAAAGAGAGAAGTGGAAGGGGAAAAAAGCCTTCAAAATCTATATTGCCTTATTTGTTTGCTTTTCTTCTCGAGCTATACATTTGGAGGTAGTAAGTGACCTCACTTCACAAGCTTTCATCGCAGCATTAAAATGCTTTATTTCAAAGGAGGCAAGCCTTCAGAGATAATTAGTGACTGTGCAACGAATTTTATAGGAGCTGACAAGCTCCGATCTACCTTAAAGTCGCTCCTTTCCCCAAGGAATGACAATGAGATTCTCAGAAACTCTTCTTCTGAGGGAATCAAATGGAGCTTCAACTCACCTGCAGCCCCTCACTTTGGAGGACTATGGGAGGCTGGAGTAAAATCGATGAAGTATCATCTAAAAAGATCCATGGGAACTACATTGCTCACGCTGGAAGAATTATTCAAACTTTCAGCATGTCTTAACTCAAGACCACTTTGCCCATTGTCATGTGATCCAAACGACCTTTCACCATTGACACCAGGTCACTTTCTGATAGGTTCGGCACTGACCGCAATTCCTGAACCAGATCTATTGGTTCTTTCACTATCTCATCTTGGGTGCTGGAAATTGATTCAATGTTTAGTGCAACGATTTTGGAAGAGTGGTAGAGTTGGTGAATTCCTCTCAAGATTGCAACAACGGCCAAAATGATGTGTTTCAAAGACCAACATAGCAGTTGGAGAGTTGATGCTTATAAAAACTGAAGTATTACCTCCATTGAAATGGAAGCTAGCCCGTGTGCTCGAGGTGCATTCAGGTAAAGATCAAAGAGTCAGAGTGGTCATATTTAAAACTGATACCTGCATTTTGAAACGTCCTATTACTAAAATTTCTCAACTGTCATTGGATTAGTTGTCAATTTTTTGAGACTTTGAATTTATGTCATATTCATTTGTGTATGTTTTGTTGGTTGTTTTTGAAACTTTGAATTGTGTATTTTGAAACATTATGTTCTATTTTGAAAATTGTAAACCATGCGCGATTTTGTGTCTTTTGTGCTGTAACCTTTGCCCACTCTGTCACTGGAAGTTTGTTGAAACCCCAGAAGGGTTTCAAGGTGGGAGAATAAAGAATCGGTTTGAACTTTGTTCGGTCGTTCACGTGATCGGAAGTTACTCCGACGGCAAAGGTGGGGGCGAAAGTCAGTCAGTGTGTTTATCACAGTTGAACAGGAAGGTTGTCTTTGTGGTTCGCTCCACGAGCGAATAATCTACGCGTAGTTTTTGTGAGTAATAATTGTCTTTGTGCTGCATCTTCATTAGTTGTTCATAATTAAATTGTACAATCCATTACACTGGTAATATTTAATAATGTGTGCGTGAAATTAATTCCCTGTCGCCACATTGTCGACGGTTTTGTTAGATAAGCTAAACCAATTCCTTTAAATAAAAACGAAAACTTTGTTAATTCGTCTTATTTTATCATTATTAGCCTTTTCAGTCTTCCACTATTAGCATCTGTTATGCCTAATATTTTTTTAAATATATTTTTCTATTGACAAACGCATTTTTAGTATGTAATCTTTTACTTTATAAGATATAAACATCATTTTATTTTATAACATGTAAACATTTTACGCGCATCTCATTTATACAGAAACATTTTATTTTATAAAATGCAATCAATTTTATCTTAAAACTGACTAACGTGAACATATTTTGTGTATCACTATCGGAGGTGTCGGAATTGTATACTGGTACACAGTTTTAAATAATAAATTATCATAAAAACATAAAAAAAATTCTACAATGTGAGCATTTTATAAATGAATTGTTCAGAAAACTAGATTTTCTACGTTTTAACATCATCTGGAAAACAGACGCCATTTACATTTTTAAAAAGTTTCTTTCGTTCGTCAACTTTGCAACGAACCAAGAGTACAGTAAAGTATTCTTGAAAGTTGGCGCCGAAAGTTGATTATAAATAAGTGAATGGGTCTTCAAAGCATCTATATGCTCTCGTGTTTAAATGACTATTTTCTTGTAAGATTTCAACACAATTTTGTAACCTTTTAATGAAATTTTTTACTTAACTGAAGAAGTACACATCACGAGGTTGACAGTATGGGGTACAATGAGGTGGAATTACTTCAGCAGTAGAAGAACAGGTGCCGTCGTCATTTGTAAGAACATTATTAAAGTGTGCTGGATCTACTTAACTACATAACAGGCTGGATGGCTACTCCAAAGCTTTTTCAACTTTTTAATAATCAGCAATTAAAATTCGAGTAGAAATTATCACTGGCAATAA
The DNA here is from genome assembly GCA_006491805.2 of Dysdera silvatica. Lineage (NCBI taxonomy): Eukaryota > Metazoa > Arthropoda > Arachnida > Araneae > Dysderidae > Dysdera > Dysdera silvatica. The sequence goes on along the minus strand of QLNU02011796.1, from coordinate 37,994 downwards.
GCGTACAATTAACATAACTACATAAATATGAATTTTATTAAAGTAAGTTTATGAACAAAATCCGATTGTAAGCGAAGTATTTTTACTAATAAAAATACATAAATATTTAAAATATCCATCCATCCATACGGCTGAAATGGACTAGAACGAGATGGCGTAGAAAAGGGAGGCGTTAGGGGTTCACCCCCGCAAGTTTTGGACTACTCGTCCATGGAAAATGTTGTTTCATAATCAAGGCTCGAGATTATTCATGAACACGTCGCGAAATTTGCCAGTTAATCAATTAGTACACAAAACTCTATTCTAACTAATGCTAGGACGAAGACGGGAAGGAGGGTCCTCGCTCGATTGCGAAACACGCTTTCCCGAGGTCACGAATACACAACTTTGTGTCAAGACACCATTTCTAATAAGTAGTATTACCTCATTTACTTTCGTTTCAAAGAAGCCAGTATTACTCTAAATGCTTTTCGCAGGTATATATTAACTTATCTAACCTAGAAATCAATTCGTTTAATTTCTCGAAAAAATAGAAAAAAATATTCTATAAACATGATCGGAAAAAAAAAAAAAATCAACTCTTGAAAAAAAAATGTATTTTCTCCTAAAAAATACAAAAAACAATCTGAGCCATTTCATTACTATAATGTACCGCTATAGTACTATATACATTATGGAATGCAAATTCATTAAATTGTAAGGTGCAATTCAAATAATAATAATGATTTTTAAACCCGCCAATGCATTTACCAAATGTATCGACATTCCTGAACTTGCGACGGCGAAATGAAATCAAATGAAACATTAATGTTAATACTAGGGGCGGACTGGGTCCTCTCAAAGGGCGCATACCCTGGATAATCAGGGGGCCAAGTCCTATAGCCCATGAGGCCGCACCGCCCCAGTCCGCCCCTGGTTAATGCTCACTTAATACATCATTCCAATCAACGAACTTCTTTCTTTGTCCCTAGAGATTCTACTAACTTTTTTTTTTTTAAAAAAGTGCTTCTATTTTTAAAATGCGTTATTAAATATGAAAACACTATAAATATCAATTAAATATTTCACTTAAAAAATCACGTTTTTCATTTAGTCGAACAACCCCGAAGTTATAAGGGAACAAGCACATTTCGAATAATGAATGAATTCCCCAAAGTTGAAAAAATGGAATTCGGAAAAAAAAAATTATATATATAATCGTATTCATGAATTCAACTTCTAAAATCAACTTCACACAGTTAAAAATCGATAGCAAATCTCTCGAATTAGAAGTAATCGATCACAATAATCGACACTAATATCGATCACAGTAATCGATATTAGTATCGACCACAATATTGAATATTAGTATCGACCACTATAATCGATATATCGCCCAATATTAAATTGCAATTATGTACCACATTAAATTACAATCATGAAACACACTAAAACAAACATCAAAACGTAAGAATAAAAATTTATATGCATTTCTTATATCTAATACCGCAAACCCAAGTCGTGGGAAAAAAAAAAACAAAAAAAAAACACTTCATAAATTGATCGACACAACAGAAACAAATGACCATAAAGGGAAATTTTAAGTTACTTACAAAAGACTTTCATTTGCGGCTCGGCACAAAATTGTGCATACGTTTCGTTGGTTATTGACAGCGCCTTCGGTTTGAAACACCGAGACCTCCAGAAATGTAGGCCAATACTCACACCCTCAGCGTCGGCCAATCACTCGCCCGAATTGCTCACCAGCTCGTGACGTCACACTCACGCCATCTCTAGAGCGGCATGTTCGGTTTTTAGAATGAGGTAACAGAAGTAGCGAACGTAAAGTTGTTGACATTCAGGAATTCAAGGCCGATCCACCGCAGGGCCGCGGAGCCGTTTCGCACAGGCTGGTACGCAAACGTTCGCGATTTCCGGCAAAGCACAAACATCTTTTTGTTTGGAGCTATTAGGCAAGACTCTCGAAAACACCAAAACATAACGCCACAATCAACGAACAACATCGTCTTCGCATATTTCGCCACCCACGGGAAAGGGGTCCTTTTCAAAACCTCGGGGCGTACAATATCTGACAGATACACTTGGATGTTAAATAGTGGCGCGTAAAAGGCGGAGGGGGCTTCGAGGGCTTACACACATCCCATCAGATAGATAACAGGGCACATTTATTTCTAAGGGGCCGTTCAAGTATTATGTAGGCACATTTCTAGCCATCTTATATTCCCCCTCCCTTTGAAAAAATAAGCAACTTCTGACCCCCAACGTAGCACGTAAGATTTTGGCGTTGTCATATAAAATATATATTGTGCATATATTAGTAAACTATGTTATATACATATTAAACTATAAGGGACATTGTATGTAATATTTTGCTATTATAAAGTATTTGTCATTTTTATTACGTATTAATAATATTTCTTATGCTATAAGCAAATAGTGCATAAATAAGAAGTGGATTTGATAAAATGCATTTATTAAAGATAATAAATTCATTATAATTTAAAATATCAGAGTGCCCACGGGGAATCTAGAAGGTGGCCCCCCAAGCGAAAAAAGGTTGACAGCCAAGCCACTGGTTTAAATAATTAAATATTTAACTGTGATTACGTGTATTTTATATCTGTTACTCGTAGTGGGCCTGCCTGTCGGGCATCCCAGAATTGTCGTTCTATCAGGATGGCCATAATTTCCTGACTATGTGTTGGTTTTATTATTTTCTATGTCTTACGTAAGCATGGTTCAGACTCCACCCCCACCCCCTATTGTCAGAAAAAATAAGCAAATCTCAAACCCCCCCTCTCTGAAGAATGCTTAAGCCAATATTTAAACTGGCCTCCAACTTCAAATCACACATTATCTTCTTCAAAATGATCTGGACCCCATGCTCAAATTTTTGATCACCACGCTTATACGAAGGCAGGCTTACCGTTAAACCTTTCTTCATGAATTATTTCTCTTGGTACGTATATATATATTATTAATATATATTTTTTTTTATATATTTGTACGTGTATACATATACAGCAGAACCTGCCTAAAGGGACCATCTTTGAGACTGGACTGCAATGGTCACCATAGACAGGTGGTCACTATACGCAACAAACTTTGCTATGGACAAGTTTAAGTCCCTATCAGTTCACTCCTACAAAAAGTGGTCAGTTTATTCAGATGTTCAATTTACCAAGGTGGTGACTTTCAAAGGTTCCACTGTATATACAGCAGAACCTGCCTAAAGTGACCACCTTTGGGACTGGACTGCAATGGTCAAAAAGGACAGGCGGTCACTACATATATGACAGATTTTGGTATAGGTATAACTATATATCTTTACGTGCTCTCTTACAAAATGTGATCACTTTTCCAGGTTCCACTATATGTGAATAAAATGGAGTTGTATGTAACCTTAGCGAACTTCAGTGGGAGCATGGACATTACATTATAGTATACGTTATATTGTCACGTATGTGCGTGGCATTACATTATATAATTTATTAGTATATCAGGGTTCTCACTAACATTGGAAGAAAAAAATTACCTGACTTTTCAAGGTTTTACCCCGACTTTTCCAGGTTTTACCTTGCCTTCTCCAGGTTTTATCTTGCCTTTTCAAGCAAAATTCTCCAATCACAAAACGCTCCGACCAATCACAAAAT
>QLNU02011796.1:12761-34241 GCA_006491805.2 Dysdera silvatica | reverse complement strand
TTTCATAGAATAAAATCCCTGATATTGTCTTTTATTTATTATTAGAAGGTAAAAAATATATTTAATGAATGGTCTGCGGTCGCCTCTGAGATCGGCCGCCCAGGTGCGGGGCACCTTTTTCACCCTCCCCCCCTTACCGCCAGAGGCTCCGAAAGTGGTGGTCTTTTTTATGCCACTGACCAATACTCAAATAGACCTTCACCCAGTATTACCCTACCTAAAGACGTAATCTGACAGGGTGGTACGAGGGGCACTTACCCCCCAGTTTTGTTTTGTTTTTAAAATGGGCAAAATCCTGTTTTTTCCACACAATATTTGGGGGTTTTGCCCCCCCTCCCCCACAGTTTACACTATATTTAACCCTCAAGATACGCCTATAACCCCACCCATAAACAAGTATAAGATTTACGCCCCCCCAAACAATCTCTTTCCCTCCCCCAACCATTTTTGAAAAATTAAAAGCTAAACTATTGTCAAACTCTGTCCAATTCTTTTAATAATTCTCGTAGATTTTTCTGAAAAAAGAAATACAAAGTTTCGCACCCGGCACCTTAGGACCCCCCCCCGGTCATTTTCCCCCTTCCATAACCATGCTTAAACAAACCAATCCTTAAACTGATTACTGATCAAAATTGACACACAAACTAACCGATGTCTAAAACGCATACGAAATACCACGTTAAAAACCATCGGGCAAAATAGAGTTTTTAATCAAACTGCCATACTTCCTTCCATCAACGTAGAGTTCTCAAAATTATTGGGGAGCAAGCACATTTTATGTACATTTATACATTACATATTATAGCAATAATGATTATCTATATACTGTTATAGCGATAATCATATTATAGCAATAATGATACTGACGCACTTTTCGCTGGGCAGACAAATATCCAGGAAAACAAAACAAAACAAAAGATAGTCCCGTTGTCCGATATTGAAATGTGAAACAATGGGCTAAAATTTTGAAAACGTCAACGAAGTATTTGTACGATGGCAAAGACGAAAAGTAAAAATCAAGTTAGATAACGTGTCGAAAAACAAGAGGATGACTTACAAGTGGATCAGTGTCGTCGCAAAAATCGAGTAAAGTAAAGAAACCAGCTAGTGACTTCTTGGCCAGCTGCCACGATTTCCTCCACACTGAAATCTCCGGAGAGGAAAACAAGAAATCGACATAAAAAATAAGAAAACGACAACAAGCAGTGGCGCCGTTGTACCAAAATAAGGTGCCGCGCTTGCAACCTCACGAAAACAAACAACATTCTACAAAATAGAGTTGAACTTGCATAAAGTGGCCACCTTTAGGACTAGACTGCAATGATCGCCATAGACAAATGGCACTGGCGGAGATGTGCGTGGGAGTTTTAACCCCCCATTGCAATGAAATTTTGTATATTTAACATAGGAATATGTGAGTTTCAGTTCCCCCATTTAGCTTATAACCCCCCTTACGAACTGTCTGCGTAAGCAGGTAGTCACTATAGACGACAAACTTTAGTATCGGCATGACTAAGCCCCCCCCACAAGTTCTCTTTTTATAAGATATTATTACCCTTCACAGGGATCACACAATTGCCAAATACGGTCAACACAGAAAAGCCTCTTGGAGAAAAAGAGACACCGTCCTCATGCCAGATTCGAACCAGGGTCTCCGCGTTGAGCCCGCGGTGTCTTGACATACTAGACGAATGAGAACAAGAACAAGCCCTTTTTTTCTCTGTATATTAAGTTGTAAGATATTATTACCCTTCACAGGGATAACACAATTGCCAAATAATGGTCAACACAAGAAAGCCTCCGGGGCGAGATTTTTGTGAGTTTTTCGTGGGGGAATTTATTATACAATAATTTTTGCCACCCACGTATTAATTAGCTCAAACTAGAGCTTTTTTTATATTTGCTATTTTATATTATGATTATTATTAGCATATTATATATATCATCACGAAAAACTTACAAAAATCTCGCCCCGGAGGCTTTTTTGTGTTGACCATTATTTGGCAATTGTGTTTGTCCCTGTGAAGGGTAATAATATCTTATATCCTAATATACGGAGAAAAAGAGCGTTTGTTCTTGTCCTCGGTCGTCTAGTAGGTCAAGACACCGCGGGTTAAACGTGGGGACCCTGGTTCGAATCCGGGATTAGAACGGCGTCTCTTTTTCTCCAAATATAAATGAGACCAAGACCATGGCAAATTCTGTCCTTGACCCCTCCCCACAAATAAAAGTCTGTGTCCGCCCTAAGGGGATTTTCCGCGATTTTTTTTTTTTTTTTGTTCAGTTTCTTTTGGACTACACTAATATGTTTGATTTATAGTCGCCGAGGAACATAACAGAGTAAGCTTTCGGACTATGAAAATATATTACCTGGTAAACTGACCACCTTTGTAAATTGGTCACCTGAATAAAGTGACCACTTTTTATAAGAAACACAACTAGTAGTAACTTAGTCATGCCTATAGCGATGTCTGTCGTGTATAGCGACCACCTCTCTATGGCGGCCATCGCAGTCCAGTTCCAAAGGTGGTCACTTTAGGCAAGTTCTACTGCATTCACGAAAGTGTATTTTATATCAAAAGACAATAATGAATTTTAGCCAATGTTTTGCCAATACCTGGACACTACCTGTAACTTTCCTTTTTAAAAAAAATATTTTTACTGAGCTCGAACCCATTGAAATGCATTACTATTTTTCTCAATGTTTTCTCCGGAACAATCGTTTCCGCCAAATTTCAGCACTTTTTTCCACGCAGAATCTGACAAGAGTGGGAGGGAAAAGGACACGTTTTCAATACCAATTTCTTTCTAACTGAATATTTAATTTTTATTTACTCATTTATTTTTACTATTTTTTGAACTTCGAATTTTCTCAGGTTTTCAACGCTGAAAAAAAAAAAAAATATATATATATATACAGTAGTGGACAAAATTGTGGAAACCCTTTGAAAAAAGATTATTTTAGAGGTTTGATGGCTAATAACACCACTTTTTTTTGTACCAATACTATAAAATTATATATCATTGGAAAGGTAATTTAATCAAGATTGTAATGCAATAACATTTATGAATCGTATTTTAATAGAACAGCATTCATAAAGAAGAAAGGTGATATACATAGAAAAAATGAGATATACAAAAATGTTCACCATACCAGTTAATACTTAGTTGGGTAACCTTTAGCCTTAATTACGGCCTTACAACGCTTTCCCATGGAGTGAACCAAGTTCTTTAGTTCTGCAGCTGTTATAATATGAAACCAAGATTGAATTATTGCTTCTGTTAATTGTGTTTTATTGCTGGGTTGCTTCCGACTAACAAGCTTCTTTAGCCGGCTCCATAGATTTTCGATGGGGTTAAGGTCTGGGCTATTTCCAGGCCATTCCAGCAGTTGAATATGATGATCTTGAAACCATTTTTTGCACACACGAGCAACATGACATGGAGCTGAATCCTGTTGAAATATAAATGCTTCATTATCTTGGAAAAGATCACATGCAGAAGGCTGCAGCTTGGGCTCAAGTATTTCATTTATGTATCTTTGGGCATTTATATTCCCATTGATCATGCAAATTCTGCCCACACCTCTTGATGTTATACAACCCCAAATCATAACACTAACTGGGTGTTTCACGGTAGGTGTAATGCACTCAGGATGGAAATCTTCTCCAATTCTTCTCCATACGTATTTTACGCCATCACTACCAAACAGTGAGATTTTGGTCTCATCACTCCAAATTACACTGTCCCATTGTTCCGTTGTCCAGTTAACATGGGTTTTAGCCCAGTTTAATCTTTTCAACCTCTGTTTGACAGACAAAAATGGCTTTTTTCGTGGAATTCTTGCATTTAGACCACATTCATGCAGTCTGCGCCGAACAGTCCTTGCACTTAACTTCACATTGCATTGCGCCATTTCACCTTGTATACACAGAGATGATTTTTTCCTGTCACCTAGGCACTGTCTTTTAATTCTTCTATCATCACTTGCTGTTGTGCACCTTTTTCTGCCTTTACCAGTCTGGTTTTGTAATGACTGAGTCTCCTTATACTTCTTCAAAAATTTAGAAATGCCACCTTTAGTTAAGTTTCCCCCAATATTTCTTCTAATTTCTTCATAACTGTAGCCTTGTTCACTTAATATTACTATTTTACATCGCTTCCTAGGTGACCAGTCAACTCTTTGCGCCATTTCTTTAATTTTATTACGTTTTACAAGCACACTAAATCAAAGAGCACAAAAAAAAAACAACCAACTTGATAGCAATTACAGAACACACTGATAAATGTCCTGTAACCTGTTGGCTCATTGCCAAAACAAGAGAAAACATGATTGGCTCATTGCCAAAACAAGATGGCACCTGATTGGCTCTGTAAACACTCATGCTCATTGGCCACATTCAAATGAAGGAAAGCTACTTCATATAAATGTAAGCAAGCTGTGCTTCTTTTTTCTGGTTATTTGGCTATAACTTTTGATAGAATACAGATAATTGAACAAATGTTATTGCATTACAATCTTTATTAAATTACCTTTCTAATGATATATAATTTTATAGTATTGGTACAAAAAAAAGTGGTGTTATTAGCCATCAAACCTCTAAAATAAACTTTTTTCAAAAGGTTTCCACAATTTTGTCCACTACTGTATATACCGCTTGTCCCACACCGCGTTAAAATGACATGTCTATTCTACATCATTGAATGATAAACTCTGAATTTTTAAAATTATTGAAAAGTTAAGGAGGCAAATGACCCGTTCATCGAAGATTAAACTCACTGCAGACATGTGTCGTAAGAGCAAACGAGTACACGGGGCGGTAGGAGCAATGAACCCTCCAAAATACATTTTTTTCTCACTGCAAAATTCCAACTTTCATGATGAATGGTGTTATTCCAAGACCACAAGTAAATTTCGTCCTGAACCCCCAAATGGAAGTCTGTGCCCGCCCTTGCGTAAGAGAGTATGTACATATAAGTACGCTATATTAATCGAAATATATTAGCTTGCAACAAGACACTTTTTCAATCGCATGCTCCTACTTTTACAGCATTCATTCCCCCATTGCATGCTCCTACTTTTACAACATTCATTCCCCCATTGCACGTTCCTACTTTTAGAGCACTCGTTTCCTCATTGCATGCTCTAGAAGTACGAGGGTAAAGTATGTTTGAATCAAATATGGAGCACGCAAGCGGGTATGTTTACATCGAGAGTGAAGGAGCGGGATCTTTCTTTAATAGAGGCTAAAGGAAGCCTAAAAATAAAGAAACTTGAAGCCTTACGAGAGAGTTATTACGACACGACCAGAGTAAGAAAAAAAAACTGGGACCTAAAAAGTCGCCAAAATGGGATTAGCGAACTTGGCGCCTTTTTTTCCCAGTCGAATTAAGTTTTGGTCATATTTTATGGTGCACCGACAGTTCGCATTAAGTTGGGGATAGGGCCCAGTTTTCGAACAATCGGAACCTCTGTGACAGAGGGAACCATACCCCGAACTACGGTGGGCAGGGTATACATGCGCGCGCACACACACACACACACACACATATATACATTACAAACAAACAAATAAAGGAGGTGTCTCAGCATCAGGGTTAAAAACATCTAGGAGAGGTAGGGTATATTTGGACGAACAGTATTTGTCATAGAACCTAGGGTAATAAACCACTCAGAGCGCTGGTTCTAAAACCGTCCAGAATGCATAAATAGTGATAAACAGTGCGTGAAAAGCACCAGATAAAACTCAGGTCAGCTGCTCAAGTGCACAGATGATTAGGACATCGCATTCTGCCCCTCTCGTGCACTGGTTGTCACTATTTGTGCATGCTGGACGGTTTTAGAATTGGCACTGTGAGTGGTTTGCGACCCTAGATTCTATGACAAATATTGTTCGTTTAGGTGTACCCTATCCCTCCTCGATGTTTGCAACCCTGGTGTTGGGACACCCTGTATAAATAAATTACACTATACAACAATGGTTCCGTTCCCATGCAAGAAAACATTATATAAAGATAGCAACGTCAAGTTTTCAAAAAACATTGGAAGGAAGGGGCTCAGTCAGGCCCCACGGGCTTCTATAACTACGTGCCTATGATACCGCATCCTTGCGGCGAAAGTATTACATCTCAAAAAATCTTAACTTTCAGGAAAAGCAAAAAACCGTTTCTGGCTGAATTGAGAGATTTTTTGTTCATCTAATGACTTCAATCCTAAGATCAGTTTCTGGAAACATCAGATGAGGCAAAATTTGCTTCATTTATTAGACCAAAACACTTATCACGACTTTTTGAGTTAAACCCGTTTATGAGACTCGTTCAAGGTTTGCGTGATGTACTATTTTGAGTTATAACGGTTTCGTTGACCGGTTTTTGACATTTTACTGATGCCGAGCAAGAACCAAAAGACGGGAAGTACTATTTTGAAAAGAAGAAAGCTAGAAATGCTTTCCATTTAAATACCAGTGTTCGATAGGCTTTTATTTTTTGTTAAAATTAAAATTTATTTCAATAAAATTGAATTTGATTTATTATATACCAAGAAGAGATAATACTTCAATATAAGTTAATATTGTTTAATGTTTATGTTTCAATTTATGAGTTTGTTTTTCAATACATTTATTGTCAATAAAAATGTGTAGCAATTTTTATGCTCCTATCACTAATGGGGCGGTATAAAGGGGCGGCAAAGGTGCCTTTGTGTCTTAATCCGGTTCACAGCTTCTTCAATGATTGACAAGTTGTGATCATGTTATTGTGTTACAACCGGAGAGAAATAACACTGGGGAAGAGTTCAAGTATTACGTAAGCACCTTTGGGGAGAGAGGGCATTGCTGTTGTGCTTATTTTCCTATGTTAGCCCATGTTAATTTTTGCTTAGGAGGGAGAGGGGTATAAAATGGCCAAAATATTGCTTACGTAATAATCGAACACTTCCCTGGGCACGACTGGGAGACGTCTGGCTAGGTTCAGTACGCACTGCGGGATCCATAATAATAATATTAAAAGCTCCGCCCACAGTGACGGTGGGTTCGGTAGTCAACGAGGGATCATCTGCATCTGCAGGTTTCACAAGCAATGCTGTAAGGGCAAGCTTGACAAACATGGCGCCAGGACTCGCTCGGGAGCGTGCTTACGGCGATAGCGGCCCTCAAATATGTTTTAACGTAACACAACGATTAACAAAACTGACCGAGGTTTAGCATTACAAAATAAAGTCCTTCACTTGTCTAAACGCCAAAGGTAAAGAAAAGATAATGAAGTTAAATAGACATTTCTAAACAAAGTTAGCTTGAGATATAAAGAGCGCTTTTTAGATGTGATAGAACTTTTGTTGACAACAGCTCATAAGTAAGCTGTTTATTTGCACATTCTCTTTCACATTTGTAGTTAGTATAGTTCGGCAAAATAATATGGAACGTTTAACGCTTCAACAACGGTACCAAATTATTCGAATTTACTTTGCAAATCAGTCGTCTATTCGCGCAACTTATAGACGACTTCGTGATTTTTATGGTGCACATAACCGTCCATCTGAGCAAGCCATCCGTCGAACTGTGGATAGATTTAAAGCGACATATTCCCTAGATGATGCAAAGACACCAACACGTCAAAGGAATGTGCGTATTGAAGAGAATATCGACGCCGTAAACTAAGGTGTTGAACATGATCTAAATTTATGGATTCGTCGTCGGTTGGAGGAATTGGAGCTCTGTCCGTCCACTACGTGGAAATTTTTGCGGAAAGATCTTGGCCTACACCCATACATTATCCAGCTGGTGCAGGAATTAAAGCCACGAGACCATCTTGTGCGTCAAGTTCGCCGATTGGGCTCTGGAGCATTTGGAAACTGATCCGTTGTTTTATCGCAAAATTGTGTTCAGCGATGAGGCTCATTTTTGGTTTAACGGGTTTGTTAATAAGCAAAATTGCCTCATATGGAGTGAGAACAATCCCCTACAGACTCCCTTATATTAAAAAAAATGTACCGTTTGGTGCGGTTTATACACACACTGGTGGCATCATCGGACAGCATTTCTTCAAAAATGAAGCCGGAGCTCACGTTAAGTTCAATGGTGATCATTACAGCGCCATAATCAGTAATTTTTTGTTTGCAAATCTGTATAACATAGATCAGGACGAGATGTGCTTGCCACAGGACGGTGCTACGCGTTTTACGGCGACCGCGGCCATTGACTTATTGAAAGCTAAATTTGGCGGTAAGTTGATTGCCAGAAATGGACCTATCAATTGGCTTCCTAGGTGGTGCGATTTGACACCGATGGATTATTTTCTGTGGGGTTACGTGAAGTCAATGGTTTATGCTGATAAAGCAGCAACAGTTGACGCTTTGTAAGACAACAATATCCGCGTTATTCATGACATACTGCCAGCAAGCAGTGTTGACAAAAGTGACCGAAAATTGGACCTCCAGAATGCGCTTCGTCAAGAATAGCCGCAATGGCCATATGCCCCAAATAATTTTCAAATATTAATGCCACGTATTGATCTTTCGAATAATTACAAAATTTTAATTACAATTGCATTTTTTGTTTCACTTTTTCCATTTTCAAGTTCTATCGGTATTAAAAAACACCCTATATCAATCACTTGGCATTTCTTGCTTCACTTCGAGGTTGTGTATAAAGAAATGGTTTTGTTTAGGTCCACTGCCGCATTATAAACACAAAGAAAAGCCGCACCAGTACAATACAATTATAAATTTCTGCTTCTCAGAACTTCGTGGTAAGTTCTTTTTTTGTCGGAAACCGGGGGTCTCTAGTGGCTATAAGGCCACCACAATAAACATAATAACCTTCATAGTCTACTGAATCTACAGCGAATTTAACAACGTGCATATTTATTTTAACTACGATTTAAAAGCTTCTTGTGAATTATGAGAAATATAACGTCACACACACAAAAGGTCAATTGACCAAGTACTCTGGGAAAATACACAAGGACCGCTAAAAACTTATTTATTGGTGCTCGCACTACATTCTTTAGTGGCCCTGAGCGGCCGCCCGGCTCGCACTTCTCTAAGTACAGCCCCGCTGTTAGTAGGAAAGTAAGTCATCGTACTCTCTATAGACAGAAACGGAGGCCACAGAAATAATTTGAAAAGTGTTAATACCCCACAGGAGTGCAAAGAAAGTTCATAAGGGGGGTTATAGGCTCAATGGGGGGGGGGTCACAGAGTTACAACTCACATATTCCTATGTTAAATATACAAAATTTCATTGCAATGGGGGGGGGGTACAACTCCATCAACATCCCCCTGCGTTCGCCAATGTAATATCCTATTCTCTTCACTGCCAAGGTTCTACTCTAGTACTCTTAAAAAGTTGTTACATTGATGACTCCATTTTCTCTAAACATTCGGCTAAAGAGGAACAATTCGAGTTGTAACCAAATAATTTCCGTTAACCATTCATCGAAAGTGTACTGTTTTCTACATCTAGTTGTAACATTAACCCATTTTCACCGAATTTTGAGTTGTAACACTTTCGTCACAAAGGTGCGATACGATAAGTATTTTTTATGATTTGGCGCAGTATAGTCCAGATGCTCTTGCGCCATAAAAAAGCCAAACAATCAATAAATTTTTTATGATAAATATTACTACGCCTATGATATGATAAATATTATTTTACAACACGCACGAATCACAGTTCGAACCCGAAAACCAAGGATGGGAAGGGGTGTGCCCCTGCAATATGGGCTTTTTTTTTTTTTTTTAAAGGTCGACAAAAATTCTTCTCACTCCCTTCATTTCTAAGTAGCCAGATCTACTTCCGGGAAATTCGTCGGCCCGGAAAAACACCTGCCTTAATCGCCGTCCGTCACGCGAAACAAAGTCGTCAGATACACGAATTAACGATAAATATAGAATTTTCGGAAGATGATTCAGAAATCATCCTAGGATTAAAAAGGGGCAGGGTACTAGTCTAAAAAAAAAAGGGCATTTTGAATTTTCAAGGGTACATCAGAATACAAAAAAAGGCACTGTACTTATATTTAAGGGCACTCAAAAACAAAGAATAAGTATATGCGCTTTAGGCTTGGCAAATGTCATTATGTAAATCATAATTATTTACTAATATTTTAAATTTTTAATGATAATATAAATAATCATTTAATATTAATATAAGTATTTAATATTAATACAGTTAAGAATTCAATATTAATATAATCAAGAATTTAATATTAACATAGTTAAATTATTTAACACTCATTGCCTGAGGTAAAAGATTTAACATGTTCCTTTTTTTACTATATGCATATTAATTTCAACGGCTATTAATTCATAAATATTTTTGTAACAAATACTAATAAAACGTTTGCAAGAAAATAGTATATAATAGAAAAAAAAATCTCCGAAATTTTAAGCACATCCAAATTTTTATTTCGTTACAAAATTAACAATCATAAACTTTTTTTTTCTTCTTCTTTAGATTGTAAACAAGTGCATGTTTTTTACATCCTTCTATTTGAGTGCTGCTTTACTGAAAGTTACTGAACCATTTATTTTCACCATCATTATTTTGTTGAATTGTTCAACTTTGAGTATTTCTCTTATCAGTCAATATTAATTAATTTTAGCTGAGAAAACGTCCCCTCTACTTCTGCATTTGATACTGCTAAGGAACAAGCAATGCTCAATATCATATGTTCTGTCAACAGTTGTCTGGTTTTTTTTCTTCAAACCGAATCGATGGGTTTCTTACATTACATGTTATTTATTAATTAACAATGATTAATATTACATGATATTTTTATTAATAATACTGCGGCATTTCAGGTGCCCTCGCGTACTTTCTCTGAATACGGAATATCGTATCCGTAGCTCCAATGGAAGCCTAGAAAAGGGATGGGGAATCCCGGATACCCGATACAGTCCTGACATGCGACATTTCAAGTGCCATGGCGTACACTCTGTGACTTCAGAATATCGTAGTCGTAGCTCAAATAGCAGCCTAGAAAAATGATGGGGGCCTCCGGACCCGTTCCCCGATATATCCTTAACTGGTTGGTGGTGACTTCGAAGTAAGACCACGATCTGTAAACGATGATCACGAACTATGAAGGAAGACCGCGAACTGTGAACGAAGACCAGGACCTATGAACGATGATCGCGGACTGCGAACCATGATCACGAACTATGACGAAGAACGGTAGTTCACAAAAAAAGTTATCTGAACGAACGGGTCATTTTTGTGAATAGTTCAAAAAGACCCGTTCGGTCACGAACGACTAATCCCTAATGTCAGCGAGAGGTGTCCTTTCGGGAATCCAGTCATGTACAAAGGGACCAACCACACATCTTGCCGTTTTAAAAGCAAAACGGGCGGCAATTTTTCATTTCAAAGGCATGTAGGGCGGAATTTTTACTTTCGAGGGCGCAGCGCCCTTCTAAAAACGCCTAGAATGAACACTGGTATATGGAACTGGCTCTGTGCCCCAAAAATGTTTCAATATGTCTAAAAGTCATTCCTTTGTACAACAAAGAATAAAGAACATCACTTGAAAGGAGCGAGGGAGGAGTGTAAGACCTCCCCCCAGCCCCCCCACAAAAAAAATTACAGTGAAAATCGTTTATAACGATGCCGGTTATAACAACCAACAGCATATAACGACGGAAAATTTTTCAAGAAGTTTGATTTGCTATTCTACTCCATACTAAATATATCGGTTATAACGACAAAACCTGCTATAACGACGGCGATTTTGTAGTCTATGTAGATTCTAACTAGGGAAATTCGTATCGGATATAACGACGCGACTTGACAGTCATAAAGCAGAACCACGTGGGTTAGTTATTAAAATTTAAAGTTAGTCAAAATTTAAGCTTTATTCTAATCTTGTTTATTTACAAATGTAAGAGTAATTTTTATTAATGCTAAACCTGAATATTGAAGATAATGAACTTAAAAAAGAAAAGTGATTTATTAATTGTACATTGATTTATTAATTGTACATTGATTTATTAATTGTACATTGATTTATTAATTGTACATTGAGTTATTAATTGATTATCAACGAGGATGATATTCTTAAGGGGCCCATTCTATTTTTTCAGTGTAGAGCCCATAAAACTCTTAAACCGGCACTGTTCTGAAGTCATTAGTATAATATAATAAATACTAGACATTGCACTTGTTTTCTACATTATATACTTTAGTAGTATTTCTACACGTTTTTCAATTTAAAAAACTAAGAAAGTACTATGTATTTAGTGTGGCTATAAATATAATTTAAACGGAAATTAATTTCATTATAATTATGTTTTTATTTAATTTTGAAACCAGAAAGTTTAATAATTTTTACTATCAAAATAATATATAAAACTCTACAGGGCATTGCTATGATTTTAAAAAGATATCGTTTATAAAGACTAACGGTTATAAAGACCGAATTTGCACAGTCCCTTGCAGGTCGTTATAACCCATTTTCACTGTAGTTGTTAATCGGATGTTAAGCAACTGACAAGAAGCATAGTATGGTGACATCCAACGTTACCTACCATTTGAACAAATCGACGAGGGCCGTTTATACCCTACCGGCAATTCGTTGGGCAAGGCATCAGCTGGACTCAAGCCAAATGTCAAGGCAAACGCGACCATGAAATTTCTTCGAACTCCTTTCAAAAACAAAAGATCATTTGCAAACAATGTTTTACAAAGACGGACTTGCGCACTCTCAATTTTGTTGGTTCGTTATTCGAAAACGCCCGCAATTCTTCGAAAGTTTGTTTGTAATGTATGGCCCAAAGGGCAGCTCAAGTCATGACCTCGGGCAATATTCATAGGGGTACTCAGAAAGTTCATAAGTGGGGGTCACAATGCTACAACCCCATGTATTCCTATGCTAAATGTACAAAATACTTTGGTCCAGTATAGCCCAGATGCTCTTGCGCCATAAAAAATCCAAACAAACGAAATTTCATTGCAATGGGGGGGGTTACAATCCCCATCAGCACCTGCGTACGCCAGAGTGGCGGTACTTCTCCAAAGGTATGTACCGCGACCTACCAGGGACTCCCCTCCACTACTTCACCTGAAACGATTTGTGAAACGTACGGACAATTTGAACAGTCTGTGCAAATTCCTTAATTCCGCCCCACCCCACCCCATAATGGTGTCATGCCGCTAACGACCAAGCTAAAACCGTACCAGTAGCTCTTTCAGTGCCACTATTGTGTTTTTTCAAAAGAGAAAATTAATAAAATGAAATAGAATAACTGGCCGAGATTGGGCGTCACAGACAGGAAATCCTGGCGAATTATTCTATTATTTCGTTTTATTAATATTTCTCTTTTGAAAAACACAATAGTGGTATTAAAAGGGTCGCTACTGACACAATTTTAACTTAGTCGCTAGCGGTACGTAACCCCCCATGACAACCACTTGAAAGTTGACTAACCATATATAACGAATATCCAGCAACAATAGAAAATTACCTTTTATGCTGATATATTTATTCATTTTTATACGTTACTGTCCAAGTAGTGATAAATAATAGCTCTGTAAGTTTTCTTTAAATATTTATAGAGGGGGTTCCGTGGCTAGGCACGTAGTAAGAAAAGGGTTCCGTGGTTAGATACGTAGTAAGAAAAGGGTTCCGTGGTTAGACACGTAGTAAGAACAGGGTTCCGTGGTTAGACATGTAACAAGAGGGTTCCGTGGTTAGACACGTAACAAGAAAAGGGTTCCGTGGTTAGATACGTAACAAGAAAAGGGTTCCGTGGTTAGATACGTAACAAGAAAAGGGTTCGGTGAAGTGGCGTAGCCAGAAAGGTGGAATGGGGGGGGTGAAAAATTAGTATATAAAATTTTTACTGTACGGTTTAATCTCATTATAGCGAACTCTGTTACAAATTTATAATGCATTTCGGTGTTAACTTACGTATTTCAAATCTTGGTTAGAAATTTGTATTTTTTCAGATAATTTTGCAGGAGAAAGAAAAAAAAAATCTGACATTGAAACACAATTTATATATGACAGGGTAGGGTTAATACGAGAATCGAAATTTCTCCTTTACATTTTATTTCAATCTGAATTTTAATCTTCTTGCCGATACCGATTCTGATGATAAATGAAACAAACAACACCTCATCGGAAGGTATATTGATTACCCGATGAATGGTGGCGACTCTCCCTCCTCTATTCACGATTCAAAGTACCTGTAGGTGGCGCTTAAATCACAGACCCAAAGGTGAAAACATTCCCACGTGTGCCTATATCTATGAGGTGCAGATTAGATTTAAAAAAATGAAAAACAAAAACGTTTTGAAGGAGTATTTTTTTTATCGTACAATAAAAAAAAGCTTATTGGCCCTGCTGTTGCCTATTGCGATGGGGGAGGTTACAACCCCCAAACTCCTCCCCTCGGCTACGCCTATGGTTCCGTGGCTAGGCACGTAGTAAGAAAAGGGTTCCCTGGCAAAGCGGGGGCTCGAAATTGGGAACTAAAAAGGTGCGACTTCAAAACTCGCATGGGAATTGGAAACCAAATATTCATCTTTATTCATATCAATGTAACATATAATAAGTAAATCATAAACTTTTGAAGTTGATTAACATATTACATTTATCTTAATATAAAATTATGTAAAAATAAAATTAAGAAGCAATTGTATAAAGATATTGGAGGCACCGGAAAAAGACCAGTTTAACTGATCTGACTAGTTCAGTGTTGCACACAAACATAAATGACCTGTCAGTACCCGCACCATGCTATTCATGAATAAATAAATAAATGTGTAATAAAAATAAAATACAGGGTACCAGGGAGGAAATTTACATACAAAAGGTTAAACACTGGTAAAATAGCAATGAAAAAGATCACCCAAGCTTTCGGACGCGTCAGCAGCAGTCCTTCATCAGGAGTAATGACGATGTTATGTTTCTGTGTCTCTTTTTATACTGAAATTTCTGGAAAAACCCTTCATCAGAGTAGTCCCGCAGAATGGGAAAACCCAATGAGAACCAATGGGAGGCCTCCAATAGGAATCATGGAAGAACCCCAATAGGGACCAATGAGAAACCCACACCGCGGGCTATCTAATTTGGAGGTGTCCCATACATTTCAGAGTAAGAGTTGTTTATAAGTTTCTGGAAGTGATTGTGATGTATTAATGGCTTTCCCGTGTAGTTTGTAAGTTTCCCAAGATTCTAAGAAGAGTCTACTATTCTTGTTTGTGATGTGACGGTGTAGTATTTTTGTTGAGTCCCAGTCGGGTTCGTGTCCGTGTTGTAAAGCGTGTTCTGCCAGACGTGAGGCTATGTCTCCTTTCGCGAGTGCTTGTTTGTGTTCTTTTTTTCTTGTTTTGATCATTCTTTTTGTTTGTCCTATGTAATGTTTGTTGCAGTCTTTGCATGGTATTTGGTATATGGCGCCTGTGAGATCTTCTGGTGGAACTGGGTCTTTAACTTTTGTAAGTTGTTTGCGAAGTGTTGTGACAGGGGAATAGAATGTTTGGATATTTGCCTCTTTAAGGATGCGAGAGATTGTTTCGGAAATGCCGTGAATATATGGAATAGATATGCGGGTGTGAGATGTATTGTTTAAAGATGTACTATTGGGTCTACAGTTTCTGAGAATGAATCGTTTAGGGTATCCATTATTTTTAAGTGCCGTGTGTATGTGTTTGAAAGTGTTTCATTACTGCAGTGAGAATTTGCTCTAAGACTTAATGTTTTAACAACGGAAGCTTTGTGGCATGTTGGATGATGCGATTTAAAATCGAGATATCTGTCTGTATGTGTGGGTTTACGGTAAACTGAGGTGAAGATTGAGTTATCGTGAGATCTGTGTACAAGAACGTCTAGGAAAGGGAGTTTATTGTTCTGTTCTGTTTCGTATGTGAATTTTATATGTGAGTTTAAGTTATTAAGGTAATGGAAGAAGCTTTGGAGTGTATTAGTTTTAAGTACAACAAACGTGTCGTCGACGTATCTTTTCCAGAATTTAATGTTAAAATTCGGTGAAGACAAAGCAGTTTCCTCAAATGACTCCATAACCAAGTTAGCTACAACACTTGAGACCGGAGATCCCATGGCAGTGCGAAAAACTTGTCTATGGATAGAACCATGTGAGGAGAACACAGCAGAGTCCAGACAAAATTTCAACAATGTGCAGATGTCGTGAGGTGTTAGTGAAGTGCGTTCATGTAGTGTTGTGTCATTTTGGAGGCGTGTAAGTGCGGTGTCGATTGCAAGTGATGTGGGAATGCAAGTGAAGAGAGAAATTACATCGAATGAGACCATGAGGTCGTCGTCGTCAAGTTGTAGGTTATTTAAAGAGGTGCATAAGGATTGGCTAGTAGAAATAGTGTAGTCGTTACTATCGATTATAGGAGAGATTAGACGTGCAAGATATTTTGATAGGTTATATGTAGGAGAGCTGCAAAAACTAACTATTGGTCTGAGAGGAATATTTTGTTTATGAATTTTAGGTAATCCGTAGAAGGATGGTAAGCGGCCGGAAGTGCATTTTAAAGAATCATAGAGATTAAATGTAAGTTTTTTAGATTTATAGAGTTTTAGAAGGAGAAATTTCATTTTAGATTGAATTGTTTGTGTAGGGCCTTTTATGATGCGGGTGTATGTATTTGTATCAGATAAGAGTGTAGTAATTTTATTTAAGTAGTCTGGAAAGGTTTAAGACGACTGTAGTACGGCCTTTATCAGCTGGCAGCATGACAAGGTCCTTGTCGTTCCGTAGCTCCCGGAGGGCAACCCTTTGCATAGGCGTTAGGTTGTCCCCAGGGAGTTTTGGACGCCGAAGGAGTCCTGCCACTCTGCAGCGGATATCAGCTGCAACGCGTTCGTCAGTGTGATTATTTTGTAGAACATTTTCTATGTAACCGATAATTTGTGGTGTAGGAATTTTAAGCTGAGCATGTGAGAAATTTAGGCCGAGTTGTTTGCCAGGATATAGTCAATTTCACTAGTTCCCCCATTTGGGTGTTTCCATGTCCATTTTCTTTGCGGTTTCTTCTTAAAAAATGAATTCATGATGCTAAGATTTTCAGCTTCTGCAAATTCGATGAGTTGATCGCCACGTTCATTCCTTTCCCCATATCCGTATTTACCAACCGATGTCTCTCCTTGTTCCTGTTGTCCAATTCTTGCATTGAAATCCCCCATGATGAGCTTGATATGTTGTTTCCCTTTGGTGTGTAACTGTTTGATTTCTTCATAAAATTCTTCAACCTCTTCGTCGGTATGGCTTGATGTTGGTGCATATACCTGTACTATTTGAAGTTGGTATCGCTGGGTTAGTTGAACAACGAGCCTCGCTGCTCGATCTGATGTACTTTCAACTTCCAGAAGACAGTCTTTAATTCTTTTGTTGATTAAGAAGCCAACACCACTTGTTCTTCCAGTTTCCGTTCCTCTATAATAAAACAAATGTCCGCTTTTAAGTTCCACCAACTCTTCACCTTTTCTTCTAACTTCACTGAGTCCTACAATGTCCCATTTGATCTTTTCTTTTTCGTGGTGGCCATAATTTCACCACGCTGGCTAGACGGGTTGGTGAATTAGCCCTCCCCTTCCGCCTTTCTATCCGTGCAGCAAATATTAATTTGCCTCATAAATAGAAAGCCCAGCCTGCACCGTTATATATATATAACATTATTTATAATTGGCAATCAATATAATATTAATAAAATTTCTAGAAATCAAATTCTTGGGCATGTATTTTTAAATATTTAGTAAGCATGTCGATTATGCAATTTAATAATACTTCCTTATTAAGCTCAATTATTTATATTATTCATTTAACTCTAGTTTCAAGGCTATAATTTATTTTTTTATATTGTAATTGTATGTGATGGATTTAAAACTTTCATTTTGCTGACGACACTTTTACAAATGTCATACTTCAGCCATCCAGAAACGTTTACAAGTTATTAAATTTTATGACTGCACCATTCCTTGTTTCATCATTATTTTATTTATATTTTGCACGGTTTTGTTGTCTAACATCATCATTGTTTGGCTATCGTTTCTTTCGTTTTACAAAACCAAAATCTTTTAAAATAAGAATAATCATTTTTTTCCGTTTTTGCTTTTATGGCTCGCAAACTTTCGTATTAAAGCACAAATGTCTTGGAAGAACTATTTGAAAATAAATGATTAAACCATTATAAAAATAAAAACATAATAATAGAGTGTGAACGTACCTTGAACAAGAACATCTTTATAAATGTCAATGCATTCTGCTCTGTGATTCGGGATGTGTGTCTCCCTTCTGATTCCGGCAACTTCGACAGTAAAAGTATTTTGCTCCATGATTAATGGGCAGTAAAGTTCAGTTCATAACTTGTATGCTTTAAAAAAGCCTTTTGGGTTGTAGTGTCCATTTGAAAAAACTCACGGACATCGAAAAATTTTTCAACTGCTGCTGAATTCAACTAGTAGATGGTCAATGAGAGGGTCTTTATTTTTTCATTTAATATTTGAGAAACAGTTTTCAAAATAAGTCAAACTTCTGCCTCTACGAAACATAATAAACGATTTTTGTCTTGTTTTTGTTCAAGTAAAATATGAAATCGTCGATTAATTTTTTTTAGTTAGGGATAGAGGCTGCATTCGGTAGGAAGTCAGAAGTTGGGAAGCCCTTCAATAAATATTTCGCCCGTCAAATATCGGTATGATTGGCGACGTCATTGATCGCCCAAATTTGTGCTTTGGTACCTTTCCTTCGTCGCCAACATTATCATTTATGTATATTCTTCTACGGAACTTAAATCGAAACCAAAGTGTGCGCAATGTTCCATTTTATAAAACTGTGATAATTCAGTGTACATAACATACATTTCTAATATTGTTTTTAGGACTAAAACAGCGGTCGCCAACCGGTGGTCCAAAGACCACTGGTGGCCGGCAGCAAAATCTGGACATTATGTGCATTTTTAATGTTTTATTAATAATAAAACAAAAATAATATTCTAAGAAATTCTCATATTCTGAATGACAATTTTCACCTTTATATTGCACTAAATTCACGAAATGTGGTCCGCGGGATTTAAAATTATGAATTTAGTGGTCCGTGAGGTCTGAAAGGTTGGCAACCGCTGGTTTAAAAGGTATGGTAATATTGAGAATATCAATACAATAAAACAAAACAAAACTTTTCAGCATTTTAATTCATAGCCAGTGTGGAAAGTTATATGTGAGTTTATATAACAGGTATATAAAGCCCAGCTTGATGACAATATTATGTCTTTTGCATTTTATACTACCACTAGTGCTGGTAACATCCGTTCAAATTGTTGTCTTGTAAGCACAATAAATATAGACATTTGCTTACCGTACTTTTAGTACTCATATGCAAAAATATTATATTAATTAATGTCTATAATAATAGTTTAAAGTAAAAATAGTTATTTTATTATAAAACAGATCATATAATTTATTAATGATTCTCCAATAAAATCAAGTATTTGAATTTAAATTTCGCTTATAAGATATTGTCTTGAAAAAACACAATAAACTAACAAAATTAAAAATAATATATAACAGGGTTGTTCAACCTTTGTAGGCAGCGGGCCACTTAAAGATTTTTTACGGATCTCGCAGGCCAGCGGTTTCAGTGAGTTTCGTAAAAAAAAACAAACTTACTAAAAGTATTCTTTACAGTTTCTTTTGACTATTTCTTTGTTCAACTACCATATGGAAAGGTGTCTCCCATGCATGCTGTCCTAGCGGTTTTTCCTTATTTCTGAAAAAATAAAATAAAATTTTAGTTTGGGAATTTTTTTTATTCCAAACAGTTGTCAGCGGGCCGGATTGTGTCTCCCGGGCCGTATATTGGACAACCCTGATATATAAAGACCTTTAAAGTTTATATTATGTAAAGGACATCATTCGTCAAAATACTTGCTTTACTATATGTACAAATTATTATATACTCAAACTAATTGATTACAGAGGCAGTCTCCACTTTAAACGATTTTTTGAGATTGTCGATAAAGTACTCTTTCCAAGCTCGAGTCTTACAATAAATTCTGTTTTATTCAACTTTGCATAATTTATATTGTTCAGAATTTCTTTTTCTTTTTTTTCTAAATGTGACGACTTCTGTGTTTTGCAATTCATTTTTACACTTAAACCTTGAATGAATCCAGCATAACATACACGTCAGAACGAACCGTCTCTTGACTGTCTAATAGTGTGAATTTAGGGGTGATGAAAATAAAACCAAGAAATCATTCTACCCTGGTTAAAGTGACCTAGTCACTCAAATCCTGTAGAGATAATAAAACGAAGTTATCTTCTTTAAAAGACAACATTATTTTGTCAGCTTTTGGAATTAAAAAAAAATTGCATCGAGAAAATTAGAAAAGCGCGTTTAATTCGTGTTAAGCGGTGAAAATTTTCAAAAGGCCATTGATTATTATTTTGTGCTAAACAGTATTTCATGTTAACCATGTCCGTGTTAGAAAAGCTAAAGAACAGGAATGCTTGTACAATTTGATGAGGATTTCAGTAGCAGTTTGCGTTAAAAGTAATTCACGTTGACGACTGTAACAGCGTTTGGGATTCGAATCCAGATCAACATTAGATGAAAGCCGTCCATTCTAAAATCTATTCTTATGGTTAAAACAACCACTTTATTTCAAGTTGCTGCGTGTAGTGGTGCTGCTGAATTGTGATCCCATGTCTGCTGACACTAATTCGAAGCACACAAAATCAAGATACTCGTTCTCAGTAACGCAGAAATTAAAAACTCGTGGGGTGGATACTCAAGTGGCTATGTGGGACTCAAGTGGCTGTGGGGGACTCAAGTGGCTATGGGGGACTCAAGTGCCAATAGGGAGCTCAAGTGGCTTTAAGTAAGATTATATGATGGGGGCTGTAGCGTATCAACGAATTTTGGTAGCGCACGAAGGTATCCAGTGACGAGGCGTTTTTGGTGCTTTTTCTTGTTTATTAGTACACGCACACAAATACAGCTATATACATATTTAAATACTACTCATACGGAAGTACTTGTCGAAGACAGGAATACAATTCAGAGGAGGGATTCCAATCCGCTCCTATACCAGACAGGGATAATACGCCGCTCTGTACATGAGTTCTTAGTTGATAGGCGAGTTAAGAAAATACATAACTGTTTACGAAGCGTAAAACAGGGTGCGATTTAATGACTTCAGGGCGAAGTCTCGAACACACTAAAATTTTGCACGTTTTAGAGTTTTGTCCAAATTTTGGTGGGAAGAGTTACACGGAAAGTAGAACTGTTATTGGTTGAAGAAATCTGTGCAAGCATATTAAGATGAATTTCAGGTGCAGTTGGGTCTGCTGGACATCATTCCGCAAGAGGCAATAAAAGAGCTTGAGGCGTCGACAGGATTCAAGTCCAGACCATTCCTACTGTCAAACTTTGGAATTTTATGGTTTCTGTAGTGTCTAGAGAAGAAGCGCTTGAGTAGCGATTTATGTTATTGAGAAAAGGATCCGCATGAC
>QLNU02011796.1:0-12661 GCA_006491805.2 Dysdera silvatica | reverse complement strand
TGATAAGTATAGATCATGAATAACGCTTGATAATTATGTTAGTGGAGTCCAGTGCCAATTCTATGCCAACAATTAAGTACAATGTTTCTGCTGCATAAACGCGTGTGCGAAGGCCTTCACAACTCCACATAAATATATCCAAAGATATTTGCGTAATTGGAAAACGTTCAAAAAATAGTCTAGACGGGGAAGTTTTTCTCCACGTGTTTGCGATATGTGAGATACCAAAAAATTTGTTTGTTTGGATTTTTATGGCGCAAGAGCATCTGGGCTATACTGCGCCAAACATGGTAAAATCAAAGATTGCTGCAAAAACCAGTTCTCTGTAAAAAAGTTAACACGTGTGTGGTCAGCATGGTCGTTTAAAACGTTAGAGAGGGATGAAGAGTTAAAAGTAAGAGTGCGAGCAAGTCTATGATAGGGGCATTGAGTTAAAATGTGTAAAACACTTATGGGTTCATTGCACACTTGGCAAATAGGTGCTGGTTTTCCTTCCAACAGATGTTTACGGGTATGACGCAGATCCCAAAAAAATATTGCCACTAACATGAACGGAATGCCACCCATCGCCAATGTACGCCAACCACAAACCTTCGCGTAGGACAGGGGTGGCGACCTTTTCCATGTTGAAAGGCCGCATTAACTTAGCTGTTAATGTTAGAAGGCCGCATTAAATTAGCTGTGGATGTTAGAAGGCCGCATGTGTTTTAATTGTATTAGTCAATCAAGGAATATTATTTCGTTAAATTTCATCTACTCTTTTATACTTTAATTAGGTTCGTTTTAAGCATATTAAGATCATAATGTAAATAAAAAAATGCAAACAGAATCATATTAATAAAAATAAAGGGATTTTTCTTCAAAATTTTAATTTTGTCAAAAGGCCGCACCTAAGGCCCTCAAAGGCTGCATGTGGCCATAAGGCTGAGGGTTCCCCACCTCTGGCATTGTCTCTTGTGGTGCTATCATTAACAGTGCTAAAAATATATGCCAATTCTGTTGCGTTCATTATATACTATCTCCATGAATTTAACGTTGTCCAATCAATTTTTGTCTCTTAATCGCAATAATTCTGGTGTAAGTAGTTTTGAAACTTCTTTAGTTTAATTCATATACTCTATAATGATTAATAAATAATCATTATAATCGTTTCGTAGTTACAGCCCTCGTGTTCTATTGAACAATTTTACATACGACGACCTGTTAGCAGGGGCTTGGAATTACAAAATTACGTGGGGAGGAGTCTCGAATGGCTTTAAAATTCGGTGTTGGTTGTGGTATTGTGCATAGATTTTAATGGGAATAGTGGCCACCGGAATAACGTTAAAATTATTTGACCGGGAATGGGGGAGATTGTCGATCTGTACTTGCGTACAGAGACACACTGCTCGCATTGTTATCGTCATTTAACGTCTTCCGAAAACCATCCACGATCAATCCACCTCGAGGAGTGGTTGAAATAGATGGATGGCACGGAAGAACACTCCTGGCTGGCTGATGCTCCTACGGGAGCCCACCGGACGCCGCTGAACGGGTGCAAAGCGCCGTGAAAGCAGCAGGGGACGGGCGCGAACCGGCCCTGCAACCGGGTGTGTGACGTCTTAACCGAAATATTTGGTAGCGTAGGTATCCAAGCATGAGGCATTTAGGTGGTTTTTTTTCTTATTTACACTCACAACTATATCGCACCCTTGCGACGAAAGTGTTACAACTCAAAAAATCCTGTTCTTCAGAAAACGCAAAAAAATGTTCTGGTTGCATTGAGGAATACTATGTTCATGTAAGGGCATGTACCAATTAGCGGAAATCCGAGTAACTTATATCCTAACGTTTTGCACGGCAGGATGCAACACTGTTTTCTACATCTGGTTGTAACATTAAGTCAATTTCACCAAATTTTGAGTTGTAACACTTTCGTCGCAAGGGTGTGATATATACACTTAAAATGCTACGAAACTGAAGATATATGTCGAAGTCGAGAATACAAAAATACTTCAAAGGAGGGATTTCGATCCGCACCCTGACCAAACAGAGGGAGTATTTACCGCTCTGTACTGATGTTCTTAGTTGCACAGCGAGCTAAGATTAAAACAACGTTTACTTTTCTCGTGGCGTTAAACAAGGTGCCGATATTTAGCCTCAGGGCGAGGTCTCGAAACACAACAAATTTCGAGTGTTCTGTGATTTTATTCGAAGTTTTAGTGGGAGGGGTTACTTGGAAGTAGAGCTGCTGCTATTGAGCGAAGAGATTTGCGCAAGCGCATGGAAGTGAATTTGTAGTTGCAAAGGGAATGCTGAACATCATTCTGCAAGTGGTAATAAAGGAGCTTAAAGCGTTGACAGGCTCTGAATCCAGGCCGTTTGCTTTGTCAGACTTCGGAGTTTTGTGACTTCTGTAGTGTCAAAAGGCGCCTTTGAATGGCGATTTATACTTCTGAAAAAATAGGTGCACATGCGGTTCGATGTGTAGTCCGCAGTTGATCTTTAAACTGTTGCAGAGGAAATCTTGAAATTTTAGTAAAATGGTGAAAGATTTTGAGAGAAGGAGTCACATAGGCAGATGTTTCTATTAATTCGAAAAGAAGAGAGGTATTCCGAACTAATCTTCGAGGAAAAGTATACAAATTTAGTTCGTTGAAATTAAGATGTAGCAGTAAACGCTACACGGGAAAGGTACGAAACGCCATCTATCCCGCCCAGGCCGTCTGGCCGATATCCCATCCGTGGGTTATGAAAGCCTTCCCAAGGTGATCGGCGCCACACGCAGGAGGAGACCGTGACATAACCCGAAACTGAACAAAGGACGTCCGCACGACTCTGGAGACAAAGATTGAACCGCGAGGAAAAAAAGTGGAGCCCGGACCCAGAATAACGGGCACAAACATCAGTCCACCGCAGTTCGGCGGCATAGTCTATGTCCCATTCACTCCACCCAAGAGAGCAAGAACCAAGACCCGCCAGACCCAGACCGCATCAAAAAGACGTTGGCACGCCACCAGAGCTGAGACCGAATTCCTGATTTGGTGTTGAAGAAAACACTGTACTTCGTTAACCAATAGGGTCTTGAGCCCTCTGAGCATTGGAACCCCCAGAATTATATGCAATGGGGTACATCCAGGAAAAATTCCAATTGAATAATGTTGTTGGATTATATTTTTTTTGTGGATTCATCCCTCCCCCCCCACTTTTTTCATAAGCGTCGGGGCGCCCATGCCCCTGAACCCCTTCCTTTGAGCTCCCTGTGCTGGACTCCACTCCTGATGTGCTTGGTTATGTGTAGACATCGTATGGTTCGACGGTGGCGTTAAGCTGTCGGTCCTGTGACAGACGACCGGAAGACTACCCTCTTGGGACGTAAGAAAGGAACCCCATGGTAATCCCTAACAATAGAGTTTTATAACACTCACTACATTTTAATGGGGGTGAGCTTTAAATATCGTGTACAAAACGAAACTGGTAATTCTATTTATTAAAAAATGTAGCGTTTTTATTGCAAATATATTAATACATTTTTTATAAAACTTTAAGTAAATTATCGTAATTAGAGATTGGTGAACCGTTACGTAGAATCTTTATGAACCGAAATAAAGGGGGGTAGGCTTGGCAGAGGGCGGTTTTGGGGCGTTGTAACCCCCATCGCAATGAAATTTTATGGAGATTCCAACGTACGGAATATACGAGTTGTAATAAGCCTTAGACTTTCTGCCTACGCCTATGGGGGAGGGCATCGTTTCGGAGAATGAAAATTTCGGATAAAAAATAAATTGGGATTTCCTAAGTTAAAAGGTAGAAATACGCAACAAAAACTCAGTATACACTCTAATAATTAAGTAGGTATTAAAATTGTATGCAATATGTACGTTTATGTAATCCCTAGAATCTTTTTAAGTTTTAAATTTTTTTAAATTTCATTTATTTTTCTTCGAAAAAATTTTCGATTTTCCTTTGCTTCTTTCTTTCACATCGTTTCCGCGTAGCGACATCTCGTCATCTTTTCATTAGAAGTCGTCTGAAGGTTGTGCTTCATCAGATGGTTCAACAAACTGTAATGCAATCTGAAAAAATTACTCTACATGCTGTAGTTTGTAAGAAACGCCTGTACTGTGTTTCAGATAAGCTTTCATGCTCTACACCAGTAGAATATTTCTTACCTCTGAAGCACTGAAGTCCTCGTCAGAGGTGATACTGCTGTCGCTCTCTCGAACGTTGTCCTCATTGTCGTCTCCTTGAGGCTGGGGCAGCACCGTGTAA
Organism: Dysdera silvatica; assembly: GCA_006491805.2. Lineage (NCBI taxonomy): Eukaryota > Metazoa > Arthropoda > Arachnida > Araneae > Dysderidae > Dysdera > Dysdera silvatica. Next base: position 8,410 of record QLNU02011796.1, on the reverse strand, counting down.
ACGACGTCTTGGTCATTAAAATCAAGTTCAGAATCATCGCCATTTACCCATTCATTAATCTCGCTTGGATTAATTTTTTCACATCCGGGAACGTTTCCTAAGAGATCTTGGAAATTAGAAATTAAAATTCCGTCAACAGTTTATTCCAAGAATAAACTGAACACAAGTTCAAGTTATTCCAAGAATAAATAAATTTGAACGTCGAAAAGTGTATTTCTTTCAAAAATCCGAAGAAGAAAAAAAAACCAAAAAAAAACCCTTCTTAATACTGTACATATTTCGGTTAAAAATATTCCGGTTTACGGATGTACTGTGCTTAGAAATATTACCATCTATGTTTTTCTACGCAATATTTAGAACAACGATGCCAGTGAAAATTGAATTAAATACACGCGATTCAACGTATAAAATTGCGAACTCGCTCCTTTCGTTCGCCGACGTCGTGTATTTCAGATAATTCTTTGTTTCAAACCAGACAACGATATTTCAAACGAAAAGTTGCCGTTGTCTTCAAAATTCTTAAAACTATACAGGGTGTCTACCCAAATTCTATTTCAAACTTCCCTGACTTTTCCAGGTTTCCAGACCAAATCTTAATCGATTACCAGTTACTAATTACAGTAAACAACACACAAGGCACTCAAATATGCGCAATCAAAATAAGTTTCAAGGCCATAAAAATCCATTAATGCAAACCCCAAAGCCATTTATAACTCAATTATAGTGAATTTACAAATTCAAAAGCTGTATTAAAAAGTGTATTTCTTTACACTAAAAACTTGCATTAATTAAATATTTACAGCAACACTTTCATCCAGCCCTTTTTGTGTTCATTATAAAAGAGTTTAACTATATAATCGCAAAGCTGATGCTTCATCTTCCATTCCATTTAAAGTGTGTATGACTAAAGATGTATGACAAACAGGACTAAATGTGTACGGCAAAGGAGATTGGTATGATCAAAATTCCTTACAGATTAAATAATTTAGCTAAAAACACTTTTTGTTTTTCAAGTTTTAGTTACATATTTGGCAAACATTTTCTCCTGAGAAATATATAGGCTTAATAATTTTATATAAATTATATTAGTTTTGGTGCAAAATGGTAACTTTTGGAAGAAGTTTAGTCAAAAGTACAAGTTTTTCAAATTTTTCAGTAGGTAATGTGGTATGAAAAGCACAGTTCAGGAAAATTATTTTAATAAGTTATTTATTATAACAATGACTTTAAAATTTCCCTGACTTTGGCCTTTGTATTTCAAATTTCCCTGGCTTTGGCCTTTGTATTTCAAATTTCCCTGGCTTTTCTAGTCAGAAAAAACTTCCCTGACTTTTCCAGATGAGTAGACATCCTGCAGTTGAAGGATGTTCAGGCGATGACGCATTGCCATGCATTCGTATTCCTTTGTTTTCAATTTGTTTAATGGCTACGATGTTTTCCCAGAAAATAAAAGGGCGTGCCTGTTTGCCTTTTATTTTCATTTAAGTAGGCGGTACGGCGTGCTGAGAAACCGTGCCGTATTTTAACAGACAGAAAACATTTGAGAAATTAATAATGTAATTGGACAAAAAATATGCGGTGTTACCCATAGGCGCCATATAGGGGACACAAGTGGGGGGGGCTTAAATTTAAAAATTTAATTTACCCAATTCTATTCCGCGTTTACTTACAAAAGTACAACAATGAATTTTAGATGATAATTTCAACACCCCTGATTATGAACCGATGAATCAGTAATGTATTTAGGAGTGGGAGATGGATTTGTTATGTATCGTGTGCCCATGCCTGGATTTGAGAACCCAGGCTGTGCATGTGACGTGGTGATAGAACTGACTGCCCCTGTTGCTGTTCTGTTAAGTGCATGTATTGTTATTTTTAATGCTGTTATTGATTCACAACTGTGGATACAGAACTTCGAATTATTATTATTTTGCTTCATTTGGGCTCATAGAATTTTTTTTCATTGTGTTTTAGCGTCTGGATTTTCTCCCCAAGGTACTCGTGTTACATAAGTGGGCAAGAGTGGGGAGGGTGTGCCGCCGAAGGCGCTGCTGTAATCCAGACGGGACTCTGTTGGCGGCCGACGCCAAGGCGGGTTCCGGGGGAAAGGGGAGACAACCGAAGATGACCATGCGCGCTCTGTACTTCGTAGTTGTAGTAATTCAGCGAAGCCGAAACCAGCCGCCGTGGAAAACGGCTCGACCGATGGACAGGAAACACACCCGGGAGCATTTAAGTTATCTGTGTGCAGTAGTTCAGCCCTTTTAATGTTCCAACCCAGCTTCTCCAGAGTCTAATGTGTGGAATTCGATCCAGCACCCTCACTCTGTATCCACTGATTCAGATATTATTTGATGCGTACTAAACTACTCGCATGATGTTATGGCAGGAAGGGTGTGCTATTTGGCGACTCCTCTTCAAAATGAGTGGTGCCAAGTAAATATTATCGCCAAGTCATCGTACTTAAACCCTTCTGAAGGTAATCGACCGTTGCCGTTGCATGATTGTATTCAATCGTTCAACGACAGTTAACGGTGCTTCTTCAGGTTAGATAGGAAAGCCCGTTCACTGATTTGATTCATTCAGTGAACGAATTGACACGCATGTCGTTCACTTATCTCAGATGCCGAAATTCCTTTCTGAATGGTCACGTGGCGATGTCACGCGCTCGGATCAGCTGCGTAGTTGGCGTTCCTTTTGTCGCGAATGTGTGAAATCTAATCTATTTCACAGTGGTGACATAAGCTTAGGATATCACCTTTGATTGGGATGACATTTGTGATTAATGGTGAAGAAGAGCGCACCTGCAATGCGTGTTTGATTAAAGAAATCGATTAAAGATCCCGCTATGAATACACATGCTATCGCATTTTTTTTTTTAAACGTTTTTGTTCGTGGATTTAAAATGCTTTTTAATATCCAGATTAGAAAGGAATATATTTGTCTCTCAGTCCGCGATTCTGTTAACCCGATTTTTTTTTTTTTTAATGAAAACTAAGTCTATAGTTTTTTTAAATTGAAAAGCTAATGGATGTTTTAAAATGGAAATCAAACGCTCATAGAAATTTTGTATTTGGTGTGAGTAATGACCTTACTGAATGGGGGTGGGGGGAAGGTGAGGCACTGTAATATAATTTAATGGCGTCTCGGGGTCACTAGGTCAGTGGTTCTTATAAGCTTTTTAACCCACGGAACTCTTTTCTTACTATATGCCTAGCTACGAAACCCGTTCCTTCCTACGCGCCTAGCCTGTGGCATAGGCAGAAAGTTCATAAGGGGAGGGTAGGGTTATAGGCTTAATGGGAGGGGTTACAGAGCTACAACTCATATATTCCTATGTTAAATATACAAAATTTCATTGCGATGGGGGTTACAACCCCCAAAACCACCCCCTGGCACTACGCCTCTGTGTCTAGCCACAGAACCCTTTTCTTATCATGTGCCTAGTCACGGAACCCTTTTTTAAAACCGGCCGTTAGTAAATTGGGAACTGAAGTTTGTTTGGATTTTTTATGGCGCAAGAGCATCTGAGCTATACTGCGCCGAGGGAACTAAAGTAACCCTAGATAACACCGGTGCGGGAGATGCAGCTGTAAGTTGGGAACCACTGCCACACCCTAATCAGAAAGAAGAAAGGAAATATTAAGGGGGCGTACAAAAATTTCGGTAAACCATTTCGGTTGCATCTGATTCTACTCGCGCCTTTTTGAACTAAGGAAAGGCGCTGGGGCTACTGGCAAGTAGGTGAAATATTGGCGTCTGTCTGGAGGGAGGGAGAGAGAGGAAGGAAGGATTTGTTCATTTGGATTTTTATGGCACAAGAGCATCTGGGCTATACTGCGCCAGAAGAAGGGAAGGATGGATGAATGAATAAGGGTAACCCCATTTGGACGCTGTTTTGCGAGTATACAACTCCCAGAAAACCACAAACCCCGCCTGTAAATTCCAGAGCAATATTATAATGTATAACTTCTTTGTGCAAGGGTTTCATTGGGAAGGGTGGCCGCCGGAGGCGGCGCTGTAATCCCAGTAATGTATAACTTCCACAGCAGATCTGCGTTGGAACCGCCAATACGATGACTTTTGTCTAAGGGTCTCAAAGACCACTGGAATAATGACGCGGTTTAGGACTTCTCTTCCACCTAGGATTGTTCTGACGCTCTAGCATTCGTTAGTGGCCTCATTATTCAATTTTGGTTTTTTGATCTGTGGTCTTTCTACAAGTACAAACACTGTTAGATTATCACGACCCCAAATTAGATTTTTTGCAATTTTCTTTACAAATCGATTTAATCGATCTGATCCCTTGACATTTTACTCATCTTTTCCTATCATTCCGGTAACTTCACTATATTGCTATTTGATATCCATTCTAATGTTTAAACGAATTGATTTCGATTATCTTGGGAATTTAATACCTTTGGTTCCATTTATTTCACAATATGGTCTTCGATCTATACCTATGTTAAGGATACCACACATTTGTACCAATATTGGTGGAACCTCTTTGAATTAATTACATTGGTCCAAAAATTTGGAATTATATTGGTCATGACTAATTCATATTCTATATTCATTCCCTTTCGGAATTTAAGCGCATGGTTCGAGAGATTATTTTTTCCTCGAATTTTTCTTCTCCCTGCTGAGGTTCAGCCTTTTCTCTTTTGCTGTTTTTTATTTATTTATTGAAATTACACATTTACATAAAAAGGTTAAACACTGGTAAAATAGCAATGAAAAAGATCACCCAAGCTTTCGGACGCATCAGCAGCAGTCCTTCATCAGGAGTAATGACGATGTTATGTTTCTGTCTCTTTTTTATACTTGAAATTTCTGGAAAACCCTTCATCAGAGTAGTCCCGCAGAATGGAAAAACCCAATGAGAACCAATGGGAGGCCTCCAATAGAATCATGGAAGAACCCCAATAGGGACCAATGAGAAACCCATACTGCGGGCTACCTAAGTTGGAGATCTCTCATACATTTCAAAGTAAGAGTTGTTTATAAGTTTCTGGAAGTGGTTGTGATGTATTAATGGCTTTCCCGTGTAGTTTGTAAGTTTCCCAAGATTCTAAGAAGAGTCTACTATTCTTGTTTGTGATGTGACGGTGTAGTATTTTTGTTGAGTCCCAGTCGGGTTCGTGTCCGTGTTGTAAAGCGTGTTCTGCCAGACGTGAGGCTATGTCTCCTTTCGCAAGTGCTTGTTTGTGTTCTTTTTGTTTATCCTATGTAATGTTTGTTGCAGTCTTTGCATGGTATTTGGTATATTGCGCCTGTGAGATCTTCTGGTGGAATTGGGTCTTTAACTTTTGTAAGTTGTTTGCGAAGTGTTGTGACAGGGGAATAGAATGTATGGATATTTGCCTCTTTAAGGATGCGAGAGATTGTTTCGGAAATGCCGTGAATATATGGAATGGATATGTGGTGTGAGAGGTATTGTTTAAAGATGTACTATTGGGTCTACAGTTTCTGAGAATGAATCGTTTAGGGTATCCATTATTTTTAAGTGCCGTGTGTGTGTGTTTTGTTTCTGTGTTTGAAAGTGTTTCATTACTGCAGTGAGAATTCGCTCTAAGACTTAATGTTTTAACAATGGAAGCTTTGTGGCATGTTGGATGATGCGATTTAAAATCGAGATATCTGTCTGTATGTGTGGGTTTACGGAAAACTGAGGTGAAGATAGAGTTATTGTGAGATCTGTGTACAAGAACGTCTAGGAAAGGGAGTTTATTGTTCTGTTCTGTTTCGTATGTGAATTTTATATGTGAGTTTAAGTTATTAAGGTAATGGAAGAAGCTTTGGAGTGTATTAGTTTTAAGTACAACAAACGTGTCTTCGACGTATCTTTTCCAGAATTTAATGTAAAAATTCGGTGAAGACAAAGCAGTTTCCTCAAATGACTACATAACCAAGTTAGCTACAACACTTGAGACCGGAGATCCCATGGCAGTTCCAGAAACTTGTCTATATATAGAACCATTTGAGGAGAAAACAGCAGAGTCCAGACAAAATTTCAACAATGAGCAGATGTCGTGAGGTGATAGTGAAGAGTGTTCATGTAGAGTAGTATCATTGTGGAGGCGTGTAAGTTCGGTGTCGATTGCAAGTGATGTGGGAATGCAAGTGATGTGGGAATGCAAGTGAAGAGAGAAATTACATCGAATGAGACCATGAGGTCGTCGTCGTCAAGTTGTAGGTTATTTAAAGAGGCGCAGAAGGATTGGCTAGTAGAAACAGTGTAGTCATTATTACCGATTATAGGAGAGAGCAGACGTGCAAGATATTTTGATAGGTTATATGTAGGAGAGCTGCAGAAACTAACTATTGGTCTGAGAGGAATATTTTGCTTATGAATTTTAGGTAATCCGTAGAAGAATGGTAAGCGGCAGGAAGTGCATTTTAAAGAGTCGTAGAGATTAAATGTAAGTTTTTTAGATTTATAGAGTTTTAGAAGGAGAGAGTTCATTTTGGATTGAATTGTTTGTGTAGGGTCTTTTATGATGCGGGTGTATGTATTTGTATCAGATAAGAGTGTAGAAATTTTATGTAAGTTGTCTGGACGATTTAAGACGACTATAGTACGGCCTTTATCAGCTGGCAGTATGACAAGGTCCTTATCGTTCAAACTTAGCTCCCGGAGATCAACCATTTGCGTAGGCGTTAGGTTGTCCTCAGGAAGTTTTGGACGCCGAAGGAGCCCTGCGACCCTGCAACGGGTATCAGCTGCAACACGTTCGTCGGTGTGAGTATTTTGTAGAGCATTTTCTGTGGAAGCGAGAATCTGTGGTGTAGGAATTTTAAGTGGAGCAGGTGAGAAATTTAGGCGGAGTGATAGTACGAATTGCTGTTGTGGTGTGAAATTTTTATTTGAAAGGTTTAGTATCCAGTTTTTTGTAAGAAGTTTTGACTGTTTTGAAATAGAAGGTCTAAGGTTGTTAAGTTTACGTGAATGAGTAAGACGAATATGTTCTTGGATTTTAGATTCTTGTGAGCGAGTAGCGGATTTAACTAGGAGCATGGTAAGAAAATCAAGTTTAGTATTTAGAAGGGAAGTAAGAAAGGATATTTTATTTTGAAGCTGAGCGAGTACGCGGGGACAGAGAGAATTTCTAGTGGAAATAAATTTAAGATTTGTGTTATGTGCGATGCAATGTCCAAGAGATGAATTTACAAGAGATTTAACTTTAAGTGTGAAAGGGATAAGAGGTTCCTTTTTACAGGTGTAATCAAAGTGAAGATGTTCTTTAAAACGGATAACTTTAATGTGTGTTTTGATGTATTTATGGACAATTTGAAGAGTTTCCCGACCACAGTGTAAACAAATAAAATCAAACATGAAGGCGCGAGTGAAGTTTAACTCTATTACTCCTGATGAAGGACTACTGCTGATGTGTCCGAAAGCTTGAGTGGCCTTTTTCATTGCTATTTTACCAGTGTTTAACCGTTTTATGTAATTTCCGCCCTGGTAACCTTTATTTTATTTCTATTTTAGAATAATGTTTATAATAATATTTTTAGAATAACTTTAGAACAATGTTTATAATATTTTTAGAATAACTTTAGAACAATATTTATAATATTTTTAGAATAACTTTAGAATATTATTTTTAATTTTAATCTAAAACTTGAAGATAGTGCAAAAGCTGGAAAAAATAGTAGGTGGCAAAATGTCGTAAGTCAGAAAAAACCTGGAAAACGGTAGGTGACAAAACGTCAGGTAAACTTGAGAAACAGCTGCTATTAGACATATTACGGCTATATATTTTATACTTACAGTAACTGTAAATAATGGCCAACTATTTTTCTCATACTGGCAATGCGTTTGCTCATGTAAAATAATTTAGTGATTTCTAGTGACATCTTTGATCTTTAAATTGCTCTCACGTACATTTCTAAAAAAGTGACTTATAACATTTTGCCATATTTTCACAGATACGTAGTTCTATTCAAAAACAAATTCATCGACATAGGCTTGAGAATATTTAAAAGATGACAAAAGCATTCACAAGCTATACACAATTAAATGTTAATTAATCCAGTTCAAAAATATTTATTGGTATACTATTAAACAGCCTTGAGAAAAAATTACCTAGTACATATTTAATAGAAATATATTTATCTAGCTTAAGTTAGCTAACTATTTAGAGAGGGAGAAAGAGAGAGAGAGAGATGAGCATTTAAATTACTCACATTCAGAACGCCGGCGATAAGGTGAGCCTTTTCCTGTAAAACATCACCAAAGAGTGTAATATTTCGCGTTCGAATTTCTTTCACTTACCTTATCAGTGGTATTTTATGTTCATTTTTGCGATTCTCATTTTGTTCGAGCAGGCTGAAACTTATTAACTACACAAACATTGCACAAACAGCTCACAGATACGCGAGCCATATGGGGCCCTGGAACTATCTT
>QLNU02011795.1:0-17760 GCA_006491805.2 Dysdera silvatica | reverse complement strand
TTAATTACAGGCGAAAAATCATAGGATTATGGGTATGACCCAGAAACAAAAGCACAATTATCGCAATGAAAGGTTCCAAGTTCTCCACGATCGAAAAAACAGCGACAAAGTCGTTCAAGTGTGTGTGTTGATGGTTTTTTAGATTCTAAGGGTATCGTGCATCACAAATTTGCTACTAGGGACAGACAGTCAACCAGGAACACTATAAAAGTGTCCTTCAGCATTTGCACGAAAATGTGCTGAAGAAAAGCCTTGCACTCTCCCGAGACAAGAATTGGGTCCTCCAGCACGACAACGCCCCCGCACATTGTATGTTCGCGAACACAGAATTATTGGCCAAATTCCTGTGCTTCCGCAGCCCCCTACTCCTCTGATATAACGTAACTGATTTCTACTTGTTCCGTAAATTAAAATTTCACTGGAAGGGAATGGAATCGGTTGAATACATCCAGGCAAATCCGCAAAAGGCTTTTCACATACTTAAGAACAAAAATTTCCAGGAATGTTTGTAAAAGTGGAAACATCGTTGAAGTCGGTGTGTGAAGACAGAAGGGGACTACTTTGAAGGAAATCTATTGCAATAACCTGTAAATACTGCCATTTTGAACTTACAGGCCCAGTCTTAAAACTTTCCAATCACACCATGTATTTCCAGAGGATGACAATTGATATGCAGCTCTCCTGAACTTTTTTAGCATTGATGTTCTCCAGTAGGTCTCTGGTGATAACCATCTGTTTAATTAACCTGGATTTACAGCAATCAAATACATTCTATCCCTGCAGCTTAACTTCAGGCAACTCGCATCTCTCAATGCACTTGTTTACAGCTTATAGTTCCGCTGTTACATGTTATTACAAATTACTTTGGCTACTTACTTGCAATGGCTCACAGCCGATTCTTAAATTTAAAAGATATATTAAATCTAATAGAAAAACTTACAAAAATTAAACCTAAAAATGAGAGATAAGATGAACGCATTAGTATGTCAGTGTTAACTTGTGTGTTGTCAGAATGCACATATTTTAAGTAGCATTTAAACTAATTAACATAAACATGTACAATATGATGCCACACGAAACTTACACCTCCAAGACAAATTAGCTACACACACGGTGGCTGCGTTGGTTCAGTTTTTAACAGTAACAACATTAAGATGACAATAACTACCTACACCGCATGGCTTCCTTTGAAGTCAGTATCATGCATGGTGTTTAGTTCTTTACATGGTGATTTTCGATATTCCCCCAACCACCTGGAAAACTTTCTATGTTTCCGAATTTTACTTTAGAATGATTCAGTGTATATGTTTTAAAATTTTGCTAGTTTTTACGTTGGTAGTGACAGCTGTAGAAGTAGTTATGATCAAGTTAAACATTTCTTAAAATGATAAAATTTTACTCAATTAAAAGCAGTGTTATTTAAGTTAAGAATGACATGTAAATTGTAAATATAAAAAACTTAGAGGTACCTGGAATAGGTGAGACATTTGTTATGTTTTATTATATTTAAAATTATAATTCTGTATTTACTTAATTTTTTCTAATTCTAATTAAATTTAAAAAATATTAATCAATTACATGCTGAAAGTTTAATGCTGCAAAGTGTCATGCTATGTTTAGAATTGGTGGGGGGGGGGCTGTAATAGTCAGGAAAATTTTCTCCAATGTGAGTGGAAACCCTGAATAAAAAGCTTATTGTTCTGAAATTTAAACGATGGCATGTTGTATGACTTTTGCCTGCATATATTTTATCTGTATAGACTTTATTTTCAAAGTTTTAAATTTAAAATTCCAAGTCCTATTTTCGTTACATCAGCCTTTTTCCAGGGTTTTATGAAGTTAAATTTTTTTTTTATTAAAATTGAATTTTTCTAATCAAGATTGTATGTATACCTCAGAAATAAAATTTTCATTCAGATTCGTTTATGTAAGATTTTAACGTAAGCTTTGAGTAAGTATCTAAATTATATGTTTAATAACATAAAAAACAAACGTTCAGTGTCTTGATTTCTTATTTATCGAAACTACAATATGCATTAAAGATTTCAATTATGATATTATTAAAAACCATCATTTAAAGATTTAAATAAAAATGTCAACTTTGCTGTCTTCTCAACTCCTAACTGATTTCGTAACTTGATATGCGCAAGTCCAAATATGGAAAACATCCTTTCAACTCCAGTAGAGGTTCCCTAAGCTGTGCATAGTTCCTCAATTTCTCTTTCTGTCACATTAAGTTCCTTTTGGCCAACACATTCTTTTGTGAGGGACCTGTGATTTCCACTACGGAAGAGCGGAAATTGGTATCACTGTAACAAAGCATTGCTGAGAGGTGCATGTACAATAAGTGGAAGAATGAAGCCCAATAATGAGGAATCCTTGTATCAGAGATCATCCTAGCATTAAAAAGGGGCAAGGTGCTAGTCAAGAAAAAAAAGAGCATTTTGAATTTTCAAGGGTACATCAGAATACAAAAAAAGGCACTGTACTTATATTTAAGGGCACTCAAAAACAAAGAATAAGTATATGCGCTTTAGGCTTGGCAAATGTCATTATGTAAATCATAATTATTTACTAATATTTTAATTAAATTGCTTAATGATAACATAATTAAATTATTTAACATGCTCAATGTCTGTGGTAAAAGATTAACATTTTTTTTTTTTTTTTTACTACGTGCGCATTAATTTCAACTACTATTAATTCATAAACATTTTTATAACAAATAATCAATAATAAAACGTTTGCAAGAAAATGTATATAATAGAAAAAAAAAGTCACAGAAATTTTAAGCACATCCAAATTTTTGTTTCATTACAAAATTACAAATCATGAACTTTTTTTTTCTTTAGATTGTAAACAAGCGCTTGTTTTTTGCATCCTTCTTTGAATACTGCTTTACTGAAATTTATTGAACCATTTATTTTTACTTTACCATCATTATTTTGTTGAATTGTTCAACTTTGAGTCTATTTCTTTTATCAGTCAATATTAATTTTAACTGAGAAAATATCCCCTCTACTTGTGCATTTGATATTGCTAAGGAACGAGCAATGCTCAATATCGTATGTTTTACCAACAGTTGTCTGTTTTTTTTAAAACTGAATGGATGGTGGACATTTACATGTTATTTCTATTAATAATAATGCGGCATTTCAGGTACCTTTGCGCACATTCTCTGAATAAGGAATATCGTAGCCGTAGCTTCAGTGGAAGCCTAAAAAAAAGATGGGGGCTCCGGGACCCGCGATATGGCGCTGAAAAGTGCTCTTGCATACACTCTCTGTATATGGAATATCATAGTCATAACTCAAACGGCAGTGTAGAAAAAGGATGGGAGGCTCCTGACCCCTTCCCCAATACATCCTTGACTGCTTGGTGGTGACTGAATTAAGACCACAATCTGTGAACATTGATCACGAACTATGAACGCAGACCACAAACTGTAAACTAAGGTCGCGAATGAAGACCATGACCTATGAACGATGATCGCAAACTACGAACGAAGAGCGGTGACTTCGAACTAAAATCGCGAACAACGAACTAAGATTACAAACTGTGAACGATGATCACAAACTATGACGAAGAATGGTAGACAACAACAGAAGAATGGTCACAAAAAAAAGGGGGGGGGAGGGACAACGACGACGAATCTGTACGAACGGTCATTTTTGTGAATAGTTCAAAAAGACCCGTTCGGTCACGAACGATCCATCTCTAATGTCAGCGAGAGGGCCCTTTCCAGTCATCTACAAAGGGACCAACCAACGGTGCTATCTCGCCATTTTAAGTGCAAAAAAGGCAGGATTTTTGCTTTCCAGGGCGGGCAGGGCATGGTGCCCTTCGAAAAATGACTAGGATAAACATTGCTTTGTATTTCTTCTTAACAAGACCTATTATTTGTTCCTTCTCGCTCTTTGACGAGCGTTCTGCTTTAAAATTTGGTGATCATAATTATGCCAAATAGTGAGCTGGAGATGCAACATGCTCATAGTGTATTTTAAACATCTTAACACACGGAAGATGTGCCATAAGCAAAGTCCTTGAAATCTTTCCAAACTTCTACTATAGAAATACTACAACTATTTAACTTTATCTAAAGTAGCAAATTGGTTTCTACTAAAGGAAAATGTTTTTGACTATTACTTTTTATATGTACTTTCGTAACTTTTGAGTTTAGGTTTTCATCTATTATATACATCTCCATTTTCTTCAACTATATATATATATGAATATTGGTCAGTTTTTAATATAATTCTCCAAACAATCACACATAAAATTCCAACACATTTTCCGTGGTAAATTCAATCCTATCCCACTTATAATTATTAATTTATTGTATCTGGCCTAAGCAAAACAATGGTTTTGAAAATATTTGGTAATTTTAGTATTTTTGTTACGTTAGATTAAGGAAATATGCAATAAACACACATTATTTTGACCTTTAGAAATAGTTAACCATAAACTGTATGTAAACCGCTGTAGTGAAATCACCCGAAAAGTTGTTTTTGCTTGTATTGTGTTTTACGAAGTGATCAAAAGTGATTTTTATTTTAAATTATTTTTTCATAAGCATTAAAAAATCAACTTAAATCAGATTTAAACCATTGATTTATTTAAAAAGTCAGTTTAAACTTATTTTAAAAAAGATAATAACAAATTTTGATTTTAATCTCTCTTCTCCCCCCCCCTCTTTTTTTTAATTGCGTGATTAAAATCATGATTTTAATCACTGATTTGATTCAAATCGTTGACACCATGCCTTTTTCTATTTATATCAAATCTGAATATTGTTGTAACTGATTGATATTTTTGTTTATGCAGGATCCATTCCCATATATAGCATATCCTCTTCCCGACATGAGAAATTGGTTTGACTCCAATAAAGTTTCCAACAAACGCAAAGAAATAAAAGATCTAATATACGATTTGGAAAAGCGTCAATCGCCTCCTATGGCATCAATCTCCAGTAACAATAAACCAAGTTCTGGACGAATGGACAATGCACCCTCTCCAAATTCATCACAATCATCATGACATCCAGTAAACGCTGTTTTCCGAAATGTGTTGTTCAAGTAACACGATCATTTTTTCATCTGCCAATTCAGTTAATCAGTAATCATCACTTTAAATCAACTGTCTGCATTTCTCGACGTCGTGTTAACAGCAAAACAAAAATGAACAAATGGAGAAGAGTTTGACCCATGAACTTTATTTCTACTGTAAAGGATGAACTATGTTGAACAGAATTTGGATATCCATATAATAAATATATATATGTATACGTGTGGCTGTACATAGAATCACTTGATCACTTTTTGTTTACAATATGTTTCTTTTTCTTTCCTTTTATCATATTAGTTGGGCCACATTCATCACGTTTATTGGCTTTTTTTAACAATAAACAGATGTATTCGATTGTTACAGGTATGCTTAGTCATCCCATGTATTTGTGTTTATTGTTTATTATTACGAGGAATAATCTGAAAATATACACTTATTTGCTCAGTGCTAATTGGCAATTTTATTTTTAACAGATTTTGAGTCTTGGAAGAACGTGGTATTATGGTACCATTTAATAAGACATGGTGAGCTGGGGCCATTTCGCATGAATCAATTACTGAAATGTTTTTGAAAATGTGAACCTGTTATCGACATTTTTAGATTGTACTGAATGCAACTGTTATTCAGTAAACCGGTTGTTAAAATTTTATTTTAGCAGCTCACTGCCATAATTGGATAAATACGATGCACGAAAACGTATGTGATATGAAATGAGTATTAATGTTTTCTAAGAACCAAAAAGATAATATAGAACATTAGTTGGTGTACCAAATTTATAACAAATATATAATTTAAAATTTATAACAAATTTTAAAAGATGCATTTGGATACAAGCGAGACAATGTATTTTGCATGTTTAGTAACTTTTGTGAATTTTGACTTTTTTTTTTGCAATTTTAAAGATGGCCGCAGATTGTGCAAAATTTTTTTCAAAAGTCCATGTTCGATTTTTGCAATTTATACATAGAAATGTAAAGAAAAATCCAATTTTTAAGAAACCTGTTGCATTGAATTTTTGGATAACCGAAACTTGTACTGTGTGTAAAAGTGTAACTTATTTTGATTCAATTCGACAACATTGTGGGGCAGTAACATATTTACATATCATGCCAGGTTTGTTTATCCCAGGTTTGATTTTCAATGATGGTGGTGGGGGGGCTTACCAACTAACAACTCACCTCAGGTCTTGGTGCAACATGACCCTTTGGCTTCAAACTGCTCCTTCGTTATCATTGGGCCATAAGACTTACAAACAAATGAAACACTTTGATTTTATTTAATTCATCCTTTCTTTTTTTTTTAATTTCGTTTTTTTCGTTTGCTCACTAACAGATGGCACATCCAAAGAACCTAACACTTTTCTTGTACGTGAATCGAAATTTAGGCGCAATTTTAATTCTTCGTTTGTGTCATGTTTTTCAATAATCCACCATTATGTTTAACTCTTCAGTTCTCTCCCTTTTCTATTCTGCATGGTATGTCCTGTGGAGGAAATAGCTTCACCTAGCGGCCTTCAGTCAGAGTTAGCTTTCTACAGTGCCAAAAAGAAAATGCTTATCCACTAACTGCTCAGTGTAATTTGGGTGATGATTCTCTGAACAAGTATTTCTTAGTGTGTTCCGCGAAACCCCAGTGTACCATGAAGGACCTCCAGGGCTCCGGCAAGCAATGTGGAAAATATTGCTGGTAATTCTGTGAAAATCTGTAAATTATGTAACTTTCCTCCCATGATAACCACTTAGAGCTATATAACCATAACCTGTATCATGGTTCTCACGCAACCTAGAATTGTCAGGGAATTTGAAATCGGGTCAGAATATCATTTTTTAGGTTAGGGAAAAGACTTTTAGTCAGAACCTGAAAAAGTCTCGGGGGTGACTTCTTTAACTTCTATTTTGAATAGCCAAATCTCCCAAGAACATAAGCCATTTTCCTCGTAACCATAATTTAGTTAAAAGTTTTGCGATTGGTCAGGGAAAAAGCTTTGAAAGTCGGAATATTTTTTTCTTCAATGTGAGTGGGAACTCTGCTATATCCAACGACAGTGTAAAGAAGTATTACAAAGTATTACTTGCCTTTTACACTGACACATTTATCTTTTATGCTTATGCCTAAGTAGTGATAAACAGTAGCTCTTTAAGTTTCCTTAAATATTTATAGAGGGGTTCCATGACTAGACATGCAGTGAGAAAAGGGTTCTGCGGCTAGGCATGTGGTAAGAAAGGTGTTCTGTGGCTAGGCATGTGGTGAGAAAAGTGTTTGATGGTTAAGCATGTGGTGAGAAAAGGGTTCCGTGACTAAACATGTGGCGAGAAAAGAGTTCCGTGGCTAGACATGTGGTAAGAAAGATTTCCGTGGCATAAAATATTTAAGAACTACGAGGGTCGTTCAATAATGATTTCCCCTGGACTAAGACAAACTCAACTTGGCATAGTTAATGGTCCTTCTCTACATAGCTACCACCAAGAGTCACACACCACTTCTCCTGTCGATTTATGCAGCTGTTGAGACCTTGTTTGTAGAAGTCATCAGATTGCATCAGATGTCCTGACTTGACCTCAGAAATCAATATGCCATCGTCTAGGAAACATTTGCCCTTCAAAAATAACTTCATGGTTGAAAAGAGACGGAAGGCTGATGGTGTAAGGTCAGGAGAATAAGGGGTATGAGGAAGAATTTCCTGGCCACAGGACCATGCTTTCTTCTGAGCAAGATACAAATTGCAAGCGGGGACGTTATCCTGCAGGAAACGAACATTTTTGGTCAGTATAACATGCCTCTCAATTTTGATGGCCTTCTGCAATTTCTGCAGCAGTAAAGCGTAGTATGTCCCAGTAATCATGGTGCATTTTTTTAGGAAATCCATCGCCACTTCTCCACGCTGGTCCCAAAAGACCGTGAGCATAACCTTGCCTTCTGACTATTGGACATGGGCTTTTTTTGGAGGTGGTGGGTCAAAGTGCTTCCATTGTTTGGACTGGCATTTAGTCTTTGGGTTATAATAATGGACCCATGTTTCATCCTGCATAATTAGTCTGTTGAAAAAGTCACCCTGGTTTTCTTGACACATGGCTAAAAGAGGCTGTAATCATTCTACTCGTTCTTGTTTTTGGAAAGGTGTCAACAGCCACAGAACCCACCATGTGGACAGTTTTTTTCCATGAGCAAATGGTCATGAATGACATTTGAAACAGACCCTGTACTGAGCTTAACACATGTGTCTAGTTGGCGAATGGTTATGCGGCGATCCTCCAAAATAGAGGCCTCCACTATGTGAGAAATTAATGGTGTTTTTGTCAATGGAGGATTGTGGTCACCCTGGAATGGGAGCTGTTTCCACCAAAGTCTGACCACACTTAAACTGAAGATGCCAATGCTTGATTACTTCATACGATGGAGGCATCCTCCCCATAAGTCCCTTTCATCTCATCGGACGTTTTCTGTGGTGTGTAGCCTTTCAAGTATAAGAACCTGATGACAGCTCTGCATTCAACTGGTTCCATGATCATACGTTACTCCACATTAGCACTTGTAGAAGAGAAACTTAGTAGTTCAGAGCTGTAAATTACAATGTTACCTTTAGAGATCTACATACCTATAGATCATGATGCATATTCAGTTTCCTCCTCTTACAGAAATTGGAAGTGGGTCAAGGGAAATCTTTATTGAACTCCCCTCGTATTTCCCTAGACCGTAAGTGGTTCAAATTCCTGAGAGAAACGTAGGTTCGCCGATTGATGATGATGGTGTAGCGATAACACCGTTCATCTATCATACCATTAGTCCTGGTTCTGTTAAGATTGATTTTGTAATGTTATTATTTAATACTAGTATTTATTTGTTATTTATAAATTGAATGTTTAGTAATTTTTTAGAATTGATATTTTGAAGTTATTTGAATATTTATATATATATATATATTAGGTTTTGTATATTTGGGCTGTTAAGATTTTTCTTAGGTATTAACATGACTTTTGCCCAGAGCTTCCAGCCTGAGAAAGGAGTCATCAGTAAAAAAGTCAAGAGTTTTCAGTAGTTTTCACTAAAACCGCACTCTTTTATTTCCTGCAAAAAAATTTTTCATGAGCAAAGCATGTGCATAGAACAATATATGTACCTCCCCACCCCCTTGAAACAACATGCAAGTATTCCTAATAATATGACTCCTTTGTGGTTTATGTACTTATACAGTGATTACACTCTCACCAGTGCCATTTGTATCAGTTTCATAGCAGGAAAAATGAAGTTTTGTATCAGTTTTATAGGAAAAAAAAACAACTTTTGCGGGTGTTTTATAGAAGAAAAAAAAGCTTTTACACCAGTTTTATAAAAGGTAAACACCACAATTCTATTTTGTACAGGAAAATTTCGTTTTCACATTGAGTTTTGTAGTAGGTAAAAAATAGTGTAATCAAATGAATGAGTACGGTACAGATGAAAAGTCAAACGTTTCATTGAAAAAGTAAAACTTCATAAATATTAAATTCGTTTCTTTTTCTGCAATTTTAAAACCTCTTTCCAATTCTTAAGAAGCTAAAATTGTTGGACTATGAAAATTAGCTTCTGTCAACAAAACTCGTCTACTTTCTACTGCAGATGTAGTATTTCTTTGGATGGAAATTTATTGGTGCAAAATATGACTAATAACATCTATTTTCATACCTTGCCAGTAAATTGTGTATCAGAGCAAAATTCCTCTATTGATGGAAAAATATTAAAAAATTACAGTACATTTAAAAAAGTTCACAATTTTGCCAGTAAGCAGCACATCAAGGAGGAAATTTCGCATTGGAAAAAGAAAATCATCACTTGTTAATTAACATTAAAATCATTTTTTAAGTTAAAACATTTTTTTTTAAGTTCTAGAAACAGCCATCAGGTAGTATTTTTACATGGAATAGAATTATAAATAAATTAAATATATTGATTAGTTAAATTTACTACTGAATTAATCTGCAAGCCTCCGACTGTATAGATAACAAAAACAAAAAGGGGAAATATTCCGAAATATTATGTCGCAAAATCTTGGCACAAATCGCATGCTATTTTATTAAGTAGCATGAGGAAATTTTTGTGAACTTTTAATAAAATGCTGCGAGTAAAAAGTTATTCAAAATATGGTAAAACTGCGAGTTCACATAAAAATTTAAAAACTTTCGATGCTTTGTAAAACAGCCATTCCTTACTACAAATATCGCAATACACTTGTTGATAAAGTTTTGTCTGCTGATTTTTTTTTTTTTTCAGCTGTTTCACAATCAAGGCTTTCTTTCAGTTGTTTTAATCCAAATTCAAAGCTATTTTCATAAAGCTAGACAAAAAATAATGAAGAAACAAGAGGACAATTCGAAAACATTACATCCAAACCTAGAAGCCCTGCGGTGGCGCAGTGTGGTAACGCGTTCTCCTAGTGCGCCGCTAATCCGGGTTCGACTCCCAGCAGTGCAAAAAGAACGCTTACTCAGAGATCTCATAAAGATCGCACTGCTCACTGTAGTCCGGGGTTTGGTTCCCTAGGCCTTAAGAGGTTCGGATTCCTCGGAAAACAGTAGGTCCCGGCGCAGCATGACCACTGTAGTCTTTGAGCCGTAAAACCAAAAAGCAAGCGAAACCAAACCTAGAAGACACAGGACATTTGCAAAGTGTGGTTTTTTTACCAAAAAAAAACATAAAAAATATTAATTTTTGAGGGGTCAGTAGAAAATGGTAGATGAGGATCTTGAATGAGGTTTTCCATAGTTTTCTTAGTGTCGTCCATAAATCCGTAATGTGGGGTTAAAATCTGTACAAACTAGCGAAAATCCATACAAGTTAGCATCTCTGTTTTTGCCCATTTTGGCAAATAATCGCCCTCGTGATCAGGATATTTTGTGTTGTGACATTTAAAGTATAATTGAAATGAAAAATTAATTTAATTAAATTTATCTTGACAACCCAGAAATTCAAGAACTGAAGGTCAAGGAGCAATACGTTTGTAAAATTAAACATACAGTATTTATTTAAGGGGGAAAAAGTAAAAAAAAAAATGATACAATTATGTTTTATGAATTAAGAGGCCTAGTTTTGGCCTAAATTATAATAATGCTAACATAGAAATAAACAATATACTTCTGTCGTGGTTTTAACAAAATACATATTTGATGAAAAGATATTACAAAAATAACAGTAAATTTTGTCACTAATTTCCTCAATTTTTTAAGGTCACAATTACAGAAATGAACTTAAATATTTAAGCAATAAATAATAATTCACTTCAAGAAAAATTACTATAAGACGTCAAGCCTTAGCCAATGGGCAATATGACAACAGCAGGGCTCAAATATAACCTTGAGAACCGGGAATTTGTAATCGTCCTTAAAGGCAAGGGAAAAGTCAGGGGAAAAAACAAGTTTTTTGGTCAAAACCTCGGAAAAGTCAGGGTAAAAAACAAGTTTTTTGGTCAAAACCTCGGAAAAGCCAGGGAAAACTTTCATAACTTCTATCTTTAATAGCTAAATCTTCCATGAATGTGAAGCCATTTTCCCCACAACTTAAATTTAGTTGAAAGTTTTGTGACTGGTCAGGGAATTTCTCTGAAAAGGTTGGGGAATTTTTTTCTCCAGTGTGAGTGGAAACCCTGCAATAGTAATTATTTTAAAAATTTGTTTTAAATGTTTCCTAGCATAATGAGCAAATTAGTTGTATTTCAAGTTTACGTTATAAGATTGGATAATCTAAGATTGTCATATGAAGAAAGTAGTATAGTTAGAAAGGCAAAGATGTTGCCATGAAGAAGCTTGCCTTCCCCCCACCCCAGGGCGTTACGTTGTGTTGGCCACATGGCAGTAAAACCTGGACTGACAAAGCAATTTTTCCATTTCACCAAAAACAGTAGGTTGCCATAAAAAATTTAACTGTGGTGATAATTTAGCAACCATTGTTGTTAACAATTCGCCAAGGTAGTGGTAGAATTAATTGTATCTCCACTTCTTGTGTTGCCAATTGGCGCCAAATATATTGTGATAAATGCATAAAAGTGTTGGCCTCTTCTTCCTGAGAATTTACATGGAATTTACACTTGGAACTATTAACTTTACACATGGAATTACTTGGAATTTACATGTATTAAGAAAAGGGAACTTTATGCTCCCTTTGGTACCAGATGAAAACTTATTGCTCTCATTCTGGCCAGGTGCAAAATATTTGTATAGTAGAAAACGCTTCGAGTCTGTAAAAAATCTGAACTTCAAAAGTCTTTCGTTGGTTGAAATAATGTTGATGTTAGATGGACCACACAATGTGATATCTCTGCTCTCACAGTACGAAGAAAAGAAAATGGTGTATTGACAGAGTTTTACCTTTAAAAAGTATTGACAGAGTTTTACCTTTAAAAAGTATTGACCAGAATCAAGATAGCTATAATGTGCAAGATTAGAAATTAGTATAGGAATTAAAGAAAATAATATAGAAATGTATTTCTATATGTTACTGTGGAATCAGAAAAATTGTCGTAATTGAATCACTTCAATTAGAAGTGTTTAGCTACTAAAAAAAAAGTATAAAAAAATACATTAATACTAAAATATTTTTACCCACAGAGGACCTTCATTAATAAAAATGAAAATTTGGAGAAAAAAAACATATCTATTAACATGTTTTAAAAGGTACTTCAATTATACTAGAAGTTGGACACATTGCACATAAATAATTGCACTAAAAAAAACGACATAATCACAGTTACTTTTATCTAACAGCTTATGGCCATTTCGAAAGCATTTCAGCTTCTTTCTTCCGAGCCAAAATAACACTGATGGATACCAGATGTGAGGAATCATCTGATGCCAATGCACTGGTCATAAATCAATTCAAGGAAACCGATTGTGGGTCCATAGCCACCTCTCTTGCCATGGGACAAAGTAGTTTTTCCAAATTGATGGCATAGAGTAAAGCGGGAATATTTGTTAACTGTTAGGTTTAGTACGAATATGGAAGTCTTCAATGAAATTGAGATATGATGATGAAAAAACAATTCTATCAGATGTGCCTTTTCGGAAGAAAATTTATGGCCAGCCTCGTACAGGTTCTGACTCCAACCAAGTAAATTCAGTTGTGTGTGGGCACAGGGAGGTCATAAATTCTCAGGGTTTCCTTGCCTCATAACGTTCGATGAAAGAAATTATTATATATTCGTAAAGTATAACTCAAAGGGTTTTTACAATAACACAAGCAAAATTAAGTAATTTCCACAAGGCAGCCTTTCATGGCATGTAACTCATCAAGACAGAACTCAGTTTTTCGCCAATAGTTCTCCAGGATTTGTGGTGCAACACTTTTAATTGCAGCAGCACTTGTGTGCTTCAGTTCATTCATTGAGGGCACAGGGATTTTGTAGACAATGTCCTTGACATACCTTCACACAAGAAAAAGTCAAACGATGTGATATCCGATGATCTCGGAAACCACAGGAATGGTCCGTCTTGTCCACACGAAAATTCGTATTCAGAAACTTGCAAACAATTATAGCCCAACATGGTGCAGCACCATATTGCTGAAGTATCACACCTGGCTGACAGTATTGCAACTGGGAAACCACATACAACTGTAGCACATTCAGATAATTCACAAACTTTACTGCATTCTCAACAACCACAGGATTGCCTCATAACTTGGTAGAGAACTGTTGACGATAAGTTCCGTGCCACGAAAAACTGCCAAGTGGAAATTACTTAACTTCGTTTGTGTTGTAATAAAAACTTTTTGAGTTGTACTTTACAGATATATAATAATTTTTTTTTGTCATGTTCTTTAATCAAAAGGTATCAGGTAAGGAAACTGCGGCAATAATTTATGACCACTTTGTATTATGATTTGGACGTCACGTTAAACATCAGTCCTATCCTAAATGGTCCGTAGTGATGCAATCTTGAAGCACAAAATATGTAAATATCTGTACAATTTTTAAATCGCCAAATAAAGGTTGATACACTATATGCCCAAAAATATCCCGACACTTTGGATTTTTTAATTTCTAAAACACTACTCAGCCAATTGTTCTCTAACTTTGGAGATATATAGAACATACTTGAACGCCCACTTTTCAAGGAAATTTCAGTGACTTGTGCATTTAAGAAACCACCCACATATTGACAAAGTGAAAAAATATATTGATCACCCTGTATCATAAACAGCTGGAAATTATTTGTAACTTTCAGAAAATATTTAACCAGCTATGCTTAATGTGTTTGAGCATTTTCGTAAAACAAACATGTATATTCATGAAGATAGAAACTTTTCTTTAAGAAAACCCAAATTTTGTCATATTTTTTTTGTTTATAATATCCACAATTTTCAGTCAAATTTCACGAAACTTATAAAACATTTGTCAACGTACAAGAAAAATATTATACTTAAGTTAGGAATTAATATATTGAATATATGATGAGATATGAGCATTTGAAGAAAAGAATTTTTTACTGTGCATGCGCGAAAGATATGAATAAATTTCTTTCATAATTTTGTAGTTAATGGTATAGGGCAACTGCAAAAAAAAATACCACTGGCATATCTTGAAAATTTAGAAAGTTATCGACGATATAGTGAGCTGTATTTCTCTAATTCTCTGAAAGTAGCTAGATGATAAGGGTTTTTTCCATAAATTGTCATATTCCAAATTACCAAATACTGACAGTTCTGAAAATGAAATATTCCAGATTTATGCAAATAAGGATCAAAAGTATCTGAACACCTGCATATTTTGCTTCCCCTTGACAGAAGTCAAAAACCTTGATTAGTGCAGAATGACCATTGTTGTCCTTGCATCATAAAAATACAACAAAACCAACAAGAAGTCAAAAATTAGTATGAAGTGGGGCCACCTTTTGCTGCAGTGATGGCTGCCACTCTTATCGGGGAGGCTATCTACTAGTTTCTGGAATTTTTCAGTGGGAATTGCACGCCCTTCTTGCAAAATAATGTTAGCTCTTCCGCCGAGGTGGGCGTTTTGGCTTAGCTTGCAGTCAACGTTCTAATTCATACCGTAGGTGTTCTATGGGATTTAGGTCCGGGCTCTGAGCAGGCCAGTCAAATTCCAGAACTCTACGAAATATTGAACATGATTTTAATGCTCCTTTTAATGCAATGATGTGTTTCTTCCCAACAGATAAACTTCCTTTAACAACCCTAAGGCTCTTGTTATTTTCAATGGCTTTCCTTACTAGCTCACAGTTGAATTTTCTTATGTCTTCTTTCATGCTTTTGCGCAGAGTTTTACAAAGTTCTATGTACTCAATCCTGGAACTGGTATTTCGATTGTCCACCTTCATATCTCTTCGCCTTTTCATGAGCTGTTTCGTCTTCTCAGATAATTTGCTATTGTGCTTTTTACAGGTTACACCACCAATTTCCCCAGCAGTTTCAACTATTGTCTTAACAATGTTTTCATTTGCTTCTGAGATATCAATTTCTTCAATAAGTCCTTCCAGTGCAGAAAAGCGATTTTTTAATTCCAACTTGAATGCCTCGGTATTTACTTTCAGTTTCATTAGATCCACCCTCTTACTTACTTGTTTCCTAATGAGCTTCTGTCGTTCTAATTTAGTATTTAAGTGCACTTTACATCTCACCATTCGATGATCACTTCCAGTATTAAATCTGTTCAGTACACTGCAATCTTCAATAATTGATTTCTTGTTTGCCAGGATATAGTCAATTTCACTAGTTCCCCCATTTGGGTGTTTCCATGTCCATTTTCTTTGCGGTTTCTTCTTAAAAAATGAATTCATGATGCTAAGGTTTTCAGCTTCTGCAAATTCGATGAGTTGATCGCCACGTTCATTCCTTTCCCCATATCCGTATTTACCAACCGATGTCTCTCCTTGTTCCTGTTGTCCAATTCTTGCATTGAAATCCCCCATGATGAGCTTGATATGTTGTTTCCCTTTGGTGTGTAACTCTTTGATTTCTTCATAAAATTCTTCAACCTCTTCGTCGGTATGGCTTGATGTTGGTGCATATACCTGTACTATTTGAAGTTGGTATCGCTGGGTTAGTTGAACAACAAGCCTCGCTGCTCGATCTGATGTACTTTCAACTTCCAGAAGACAGTCTTTAATTCTTTTGTTGATTAAGAAGCCAACACCACTTGTTCTTCCAGTTTCCGTTCCTCTAATGAAAAAATGTCCGCTTTTAAGTTCCACCAACTCTTCACTTTTCTTCTGACTTCACTGAGTCCTATAATGTCTCAGTTGATCTCTCTCTCTCGCTCTCTCTGTGCGTGCATGCATGCATGCGCGTGTGTCTATGTATTAATTATTAATATAAAAATACTAAAAATAAAAATAATAAAACTGAAATTGAAGGAAGTTTTACAAATTTTTAGTGTTTGATATGTTTAATTCACACTAAGAAAGTTCAAGATGTTTAATTTAACATGTGTTGTCAAAATCGGTGTCCG
The DNA here is from genome assembly GCA_006491805.2 of Dysdera silvatica. Taxonomy (NCBI): domain Eukaryota; kingdom Metazoa; phylum Arthropoda; class Arachnida; order Araneae; family Dysderidae; genus Dysdera; species Dysdera silvatica. The sequence goes on along the minus strand of QLNU02011795.1, from coordinate 1,265 downwards.
AAATTTACCCAGCATAATGGCTTTATACAATAATTTTCGCCACCCATTGATAAATAGCTCAAGATAGAGCTTTTTTGTTTTTGGAGAAAAAGAGACGCCGTCCGCATCCTGGATTCGAACCAGGGTCCCTCCGTTGAGCCCGGAGTGTTTTGACCGCTAGACGAAAGAAGACAAGAACAGCTCTCACTTTCTCCGTATATAAGCATGTAAGATATTATTACCCTTCTCAGGGATAACACAATTGCCAAATAATGGTCAACACACAAAGCCACCAAGGAAAGTTTTTTGTGAGTTTTCGTGGGGGAATTTATATACTTAATAATTTTCGACACCCATGTAGAAATAAACTTAAACTAGAGCTGTTTTTTGTTTAGGAGAAAAAGAGACGCCGTCCTCATCCTGGATGAGGACGACCAAAGTCACTCCTGTTTAGTGGCATTTATTACCCCGTATAGGAAACAACAATGAATTTAAAAATTGTAAAGAAATTATACATTGTCCTTCGTAGCTCAGTGGGTAGAGCCTTCGCCCGGCAAGTGGAAGGTCGTGGGTTCAGGTCCCACCGAAGGCAGAAATATTTATTTTCTTTCGAACGTTTCACCATCTAATCACGCCATACCATCGGCGTTGGTATCACTACGCCAATAAACGTTGATTGATTGACATTGTTGTTTGATTTAATCTGCGTAGTGTTCGATTTATATAAAATGGATACATGCCTTTTTTTACTTAAGATTTTTTTTAAAAAAGCGTGTTCAGGGATTTCATTTAAATAAATGTAATTATATGAGTAATTTAGCATAATTATGAATTAAATGTTATTTACCAAAGTAATAACTTTTTTTTGAGTGATAAATTGGAATAAAGAATTCAAAATAATTTTCATCCTTATGTAGAACCTAAAAAATATGCACCATATAAATAAGAGAGCCGTCGAGCCCACATAGAAGCGTTTTAAAAATTCTTGGCAATTTGAACAAATGTTAAAGTTTTTCTTTCTTTCTTTTTTACATACCTGATACATGTAAAATTTATAACTTTATTGCTAATATGCAGTTTTTAAATTTTCTAAAGAAAAGATATAAAGTCATAAAAAAAGCTAGAAGGTCAAGGTATTGCATCATGTATTCCATAATAATATACCTTCAGTTTGAAGTACGTTATAGAAGTCCATAATTCAACAATGAGTTTTCATGAATATAATACAAATAATTATATTTCATTCTGAATAAAAATATCAAATGGCTACTCGTTATTGAGATTTC
>QLNU02011780.1:0-26295 GCA_006491805.2 Dysdera silvatica | reverse complement strand
TTCAATTCTTGTTTTGGTACAAATTCAATTCTTGTTTTGGCGATTGACTTCTATAATGTTTTTACAAATATGCTTGTGTTACACAACAGTAGTTGTGGAAAATAAATCATGGACTATCAGCCATGGGTAATGGTATAGCCCTAGAAAGCTACTGAGATGCTCTTTTCGATGCTATGAGTCTTTATGATAATAAATTGACACCCACTGTTTTAAGCTCATACCAGAGATGTTTTAGGTAGCCTATAGGAGATAAGGAGACATCTTCCCCGACCTAGAGTTGAGCTATGGTCCTTCCGTTAAGCCCGGTGTGCCTTAACCACTATACCAACGAGGACATGAACACTTCTCCCTTTTCTCCGTATATGAGGTTGTAAGATATTATTGTCTTTTCAAAGATAACACAATTGCCAATATTATGGTCGACATACAAAGCCACCGGGTCTATTTTTTTTTGTTTTTGTTTTTGTGGGAGAATTTTATTATTATAATAAATTGACACCTAAGGTGTTACGCTCATACCAGAGCTGTTTTTGGTACAGGAGAAAACGAGACATCGTCCCGTCCTATAGTTGAACTAAGGTCCCTCTGTCACACCGGATTTATTATCACAATAGAAATCCCCCACGAAAAAACCACACAAAAACTAGCCCCGGAGTCTTTGCGTGTTGATCACAACATTAGAAATTGTGTTAACCCTGTGAAGGGTAATAATATCTTACAATAAAAATTCCGACACCCACGTTTATGAGCTGAAACTAGAGTTTTTTAATTCAGGAGAAAAAGAGACGCCGTCCTCATTCTGGATTCCTAGCGTCTCTTTTTCTCCTAAAATGAAAAGCTCTAGTTTAAGTTTATAAACGTGGGTGTTGGAATTTTCACGCATAATTATTTCCCACGAAAAAACACACAAAAAACTTGCTCCGGAGGCATTTCTGTGTTGACCACTACTTAGCAATTGTGTTATACCTGAGAAGGATAATAATATCTTGCCATATCTTACAAATTCATATAGGAAAAAAGGGAACGTTGTTCCTCTCCTCGTTAGTTTAATGGTTAAGGTATTCTGGGATTATCGGAGGGGCCCTAGTTCAACTCTAGGAAAGAGACAATGTCTCTTTTTCTCTTATATCTAAAACAGCTGTAGTATGAGCTTAAAACCGTGGCTGTCAATTTATTACGATAATAAAAGTACCCCACAAAAAATGACAAAAACTCACCCCGGTGGTTTTGTGTGTCAACCATAATATTGCAAATAGTGTTGTCCCTGAGAAGGGTAATAATATCTTACGATATGAGTCTCCTATATTTCATGTTGGCATCTTCGTGAGTTTCGGCCTACGCTGTGGAAATTTTAAATTTTTTTTTGCTTTCATTTTTTCACTGTCTAAAACAGGATCAATATTTTGGAGAATGCACATGAAACGCGTTGGTCTAATTGAGATCTATCGTTTGACACCAAAACCAGCCTGGGCGATACTCGGTATCATGAGCTGTACTGATTGGAGATTTCCGCTGAAGCCCAAAATATCATTTTTGCGTTGAGCCTCACCTCCCTCACGCTAAGACCTCTCTTAAACACATGCATTTGTGTAAATTTTTGCCGTTGCCATCTCATAAAGGCATTTTCACTTCATACATTATATGCCGAATACAATTTTTTTTATTATTATTTTTATTTATTTACGCTTGCTTTTGACTTGATTTGTGTAAAATTTTGTGGGAATGTTGGCTTCAAAAGAACGGCTCGATAATCCCACATTTGGAGGGGTATAGCCCAGCAAGATAATTGAGAGTTGTGGGGCAACTGGGCGGAAGCGACCAGTGCCCACGAAGAAGGCGTCCAATGCAGACATTATAGGCCGCACTGACGGTCGAGGTTTGTCTGTAGAAACACAAAGAAGATCCTTGAGGTGAACTGAAGCGATGCCCAGAGCAGAGCAGGGTTTTGAGGAGTTTGTAGCGAAAAGCATGCGTTCGAACATTATCTTCAAATTTTTGTGTTTTTCATCTACGCACACTTTAATTTTGATGATGATGATGTATTCATTATATCGTGGCGGAGTTATGGAGACTTCATATACAAAACTCTTCTAGTGTTTTTTATAACACACTGCATTTTTTAGTTCACTGATCAACGTGTTGGAATCACTTTTAATAGTGTCCAGCCATCGCGTTCTTTGCTTTCCTCCACTGACCATTCTCAGCACCGTTGCCGTTTCCTGAGAGTTGCCATGTATAACATTACCAAAATGTGGCAATAATAGTCGCCTTTAAATCTATCGACCAGCGAGCACTGAAAAACAATAGCGGGAGCGTAAGCCTCAAAAAGTGTAGCCAGTTCCCGCCATGTTGGTGGCCCCCTAGGGCCTAAAAGGTAAAAATGTTATTTTTTAATGCAAAAGTTGTGACTTTTAACGAATTTTACATGCAAATTTTTAGCCCCAGGGAGAGCCGGAGATCTATCGCCCTCCACCACCCGTGAATACGTCATTGGTTCAGATATATGAGTTCCCCCGATTTAACATTTGTTTTCACTGGTCCCGTGAAAATCGTTAAATCGAGGTTAGACTGTGTACAGGCATCGTTTTATGCGATCTCACTTTACGCGTTTTCGCAATAACGCGATTTGAAAAAAAACACTAAAATTGGTACAATTTTTCAAATTACAATTTGCTAAAAAAAATTTTAAAATTTCCATTTCGACGGAAATGAAGGTGAAAATCCCTGTTTTCATGAGCCCGTCAAGTAACTTTCAATAAGACAATTCCTGGAATTTTTTAAACACATTGACAGAGCAAATAGTATCATTGAAGAGAATGATTCTAACTTAGGTAGAAGCGCCAAAGTTGCCAGAGAGATTCATAGTTATTTAACTTGCTGCAAAGAACTTTACAGAGAGAATAAAAATGCTGCCCGTCAGCTCTTACTCTTGACAACTTCAGAAAGCCACCGATCCGTGACCTTCAGGAGAACAAGATAAATAGTACACTATGTAATTTTCAAACGTGCTGTACAGTACTGTACTTGAAGTTATTAATTAATTTATAAAAATGAATAGCAAAATTATGTATAAAAAATTAATAAGAATTGTATTTTTACCAGTTTTAGGTAATTTTTTTTTCTTGGAACCAATCTTTATCTCATCCATGTTAAAATTAACTCACTTTACACTTATTCGCTTTACGCAATTATTTTTCGGAACTAATTAATCGCGTAAGTCAAGGGATATCTGTATAAGGATTTGAAGAAAAATTAAAAACGCGCATTGATGTAAAAAAATGCTTTTTATTCAGTTGTATCATAAATTTTATCATACTATAATTTTTGCCACCCACGTTTCAATTACAGCTCAAACTAGAGCTTGTGTAATTTTGGAGAAAAAGAGACGCTTTCCCCATCCTGGATTCGAACCAGGGTCCCTCCGTTTAGCCCGGAGTGTCTTGGACCGCTAGACGAATGAGGACAGGAAACAACGCTCTCTTTCTCCGTATGTAAAGATGTTAAGGTATTATTACCCTCCGCAGGGATAACACAATTGCCAAATATGGTCAACACAAGAAAGCCTCCGGGGCGAGATTTTTGTGAGTTTTCGTGGGGGAATTTATTATACTATAATTTTTGCCACCCACGTATTAATTACAGCTCAAACTAGAGCTTATGTAATTTTGGAGAAAAAGAGACGCTTTCCCCATCCTGGATTCGAACCAGGGTCCCTCCGTTTAGCCCGGAGTGTCTTGGACCGCTAGACGAATGAGGACAGGAAACAACGCCCCCTTTCTACGTATGTAAAGGTGTTAAATTTTATCAATACATTACTTTTATTGCATATTATTATTATATATCTATTGAATATATATATAATTAGAGTTGAAGTTGTGTATTTTCGAATATATGAAGCTAACGTAAAAATATTAAAGAGCAATAGTGGCACTAATATTTAGTGTTCATTTGTTTCTTGATACCACTTTAATCCTTATTGGTTGACTCGGGCGTGAAACAACTTCTAATGCGGGTAATATTTTATCTCTTGTATCCAAAGACTGCACTATAAAGGATTTAAGCACGGTAGCTAAAACAATCTTAAGTTCCATCATCGCAAATCTTTGTCCTAAGGGAAAAAGAAAATCGTTTTCGTTTAAAAAAAAATGGATTGTGCAATAACACACTCTAACATTTTATTGCATTTTTATGATTGCCTCTGGGAATATATACTGTTTATTATTTAAAAAACTGATGATGATAATAATAGAGTTGTATGTTGTTGAGAGTATAGAGTTTAATAGAGGATCACGAATAAGCATTTTCTGCCTTGTAAGAAATAATATATATATATATATAAGGTGTGTCCCGCCGAAATAAAGCCACCGTGATTATATGCCGTAACTGGACATGAAACAAACCAAGAAGAACGAAACAAATATATTAAGAAAGTCTATATACAAATACATATTTGCAAGGAGTAACTCACTCCCTGACCCACCCGGACAGGAAAAAAAATAAATGTGTAAAAAAAGTGGGGAAAAAGTGTCCCGCTGAAATAAAGCCACAATCCTTATTAGTGTTTTGGGTAACTCTCAACATTCGAGCTGCTACAGGTAAACAGGTTTATGACGTCAGGAAGTTGTCAAATAACTTACCTGTTCTATCCCAGTCGAACGTTGTGCAGACTTCAGAAGGTTGTATTTTCTATTTGTCCTGCAGTATTGCAATGGGGAAAGGCAACCCAGCTATCAGAGTTCGAAAAAGGCCAGCTAACAGCTTTTAAGGAACAAGGTCTTTCACATAAACAAATATCTAAGCAAATCAAACGATCTAAAACCGTAATAGACAATTTTGTGCATCAGGGCATTGCGTACAGGTATAAAAATAGGAGGTGTACAGGCATAAAAATGACTTCCAGGCAGGAAAAAGGTGTTGTGCATCTTCTTTCACAAGGTGGTATTTCCCTCAGACAATTGGCCAAAGAGGATAACATCCCTGTGACAAAATCAACTCTGTCACGGATTGTAAAACATACAAACAACTTGCGATATAAAAAAAGGAAACAGCAGCCCATATTGAAAGCTATCCACAAGCAAAGGATAGTAGATTTTGCCAAATATCATCAAACCTGGAAGGACCAGTGGCATCGTGTTATATTCTCAGATGAGAAAAAAATTAATTTGTATGGCCCAGACGGCCTTGCATTCTATTGGCGTGATATGAGGAAAGAAGAGGAAATCTCCTCCAAAAGACAGTAAGGTGGAGGCTCATTAATGGTGTTGGGAGGCTTTGGCTATAGTGGTAAACTCAACCTGGCTTTTCTCTTAGGCCGCATAAAGGCTACCGATTACCAAGAAATGCCAGAAACTCATTTACTGCCATTTGCAGAGAGAATTGGTGGCCCAAGTTGGATTTTCCAGCAGGACAACGCCCCCATTCACGTTGCAAAATCCTCCTGGGAATGGTTTTTGAATAATGGGGTGCATGTCATGGAGTGGCCTGCCCTTTCCCTTGATCTTATTTCCCAAGAAAATGTGTGGGGGTAACCTCAGTAGGGCTGTATATGCCAATGGCAGACAGTTTCAGTCTGTGGCAGAATTGAAGGCTGCCATCATTGAAGCCTGGGATAATATTGATGCCATTGTCCTCCAGGGATTAGTAAATGGTATGCCACATCGTGTTTTCTAAGTTATATATAATCATGGCGGATATATTGACTATTAACAGTAGTGGCTTTATTTCGGTGGGACACTTTTTCCCCTCTTTTTTTACACGTTCATTTTTTTTCCTGCCCAGGTGGGGCAGGGAGTGAGTTACTCCTTGTAAATATGTATTTGTATATAGACTTTCTTAATATATTTGCTGCGTTCTTATTGGTTTGTTTCGTTGCCAGTCATGGCACACAATCACGGTGGCTTTATTTCGGTGGGACACACCTTATATATATATATATATGGGTGTTCGGTAACTACCGCAAAACTCCCTGGACACGATTCTATGGTCAATTCAAGATGAAAGTCAAGGGGGACAATTTTTGATTGACGGCTTCGTTTATGAATAATAATTACTTCAAAATTTCGATCTGAGAGCCAATAGTGCTTCAAGAGTTTTCAAGTCATTTTCGTTAAACTGTGGGTCCAGGCGCCAACTCGTCTGGATAACGTATTGATGAGCTTAAGGCCGCTTCCTCTGTATTTCTTTCACAATACTTGCTGTGTGTATGTGTGATAACAGAGACCTCCATCCTGCAATGGATTGAAAATGGTTGTATGGATTATGTCCCTGGTCTTCTTTTTAATTTTACGTAGTGTTCATACACCCCCTGTCAATCAATTTCCAAAACCAATCCTCTACCGACTTTACTTTTCCAATCAATGCCTCACAACGCCCAAAAATACTAGCTCCCTCCTTGTGACTTTTGATACGTTCGAACCACCAGACGACAGCCCCTTTTGCATACGGCCCTACTTTATCTCTCCTCTCGTATTTTATACCCTGTTGACAAATGTGTGCAATAAGCCCGCCGGCATTTTTATGACTCCGTATTGTGAAATAAGACTTTCCTTGGCGCCAGCATGGCCATAAAGGATGTCTAAGTGCCCTTCCCCGTCTTTGTGTGCTTTCACCATGGGTGCCGATAGTATATAAATATTGGTGGAGACAGTATACCAGTGAAAGGCAGCCTATTGTTAATCAGGGCTATAGCTAGCCTGTGGTCCCAAGTGCCCGCCTCCACCTTTCAAACCGTTTTTACTACCAATACTTATTCATTAGCGAAGTTCTAAAAATCTTTTGCTTTCATTGAAAAAATGTCTGGTTAAGGCCTTGTTGTTAACAACTCTTTACAGGGATAACAGACATCAACAAAGCAGTGTTTAATTTAAATATGCTTCCGCTTGATGACGCTCATTTTACCATAAAATTAATATTCTGGTTCCAGTTTCATTTTCACATGAAATGCTCTATAATAAATTTTGTATTTATTACGCTGATGGTGTATATCAGGTATTTTTAACCCGCGGCCCGCCTATTCATCAAAAAGTATAAATTATTTCACACAAAATTGCTGCCCTTTGATTCTTCTGAGACAAGGAAACCTCGAAGGTAATTCTTTCTGACAAGGGAACCTCGTAGACTGCAATGCATGAATTTTATTAAGAGTGGCACCATTGGATAGGTCTTGTCATGAGACACAAAAACTCCAATAGAACTACCCGTCCGAATCCAACGACTCAGGAGCTACAAGGCGATTCGTACAATCCGTCCATCGTACAATCATGCCACTAACAAGAAAAAAACTATCTTTGAAATATTATTTTGTATAATTTTCCCGTTTTTTTTTCTACTGTTTTTAATGTAGCCAATGTTTTGTTGCATATTGCAGTTAAAGAAATGTACTTTTTGATATAGAATATTATGAATTTGGATTCTCTCTCTTATAATTCAATCATTATGCCATACACGTGAACAAGCGCGAGTCAATGACTTGTTCTTGACTTGTGGCTATATTTAGGTAATCGGGATCTCCGTAATGGGATACAAGGAGACCACAAAGAAGATTGCTGATAATTGCTTTGTCGATGATCACAAGAACGCTTACCGATAACACCTTCATGATTGGGCCCCCAATTTGGCATGTCACAGGGGTGCGTTCCACCTCCCCTGAACCAGCGCGCCTGGAACGCGAGCCACAGGTACTGTTATAATTCTCCATGGTTGAGCGCTTGAGCAAACTGCCTCCTTAGGCCTGCCCATGCCCTCTTTTCATCCCATAGGATCAGGCGAAGAGTTAGTTCCTCATTCAGAAAAACACGATTCAACGTTTAACGACGTTTATTCAGAAAAAATCGCTGAAATTAATTAACAGTGATAAAAGATTAAATTGAAAAAATTTATTTTTGAAATACAATATATCACCAGTAGAACATTTATACGAATACTGTGTCTTGGTTAAAATGCATGACAGAATAAGGGAAGGTAATCACACTGAACTTATAAGAATAAAATTAAATGAAAAAGACAGAAATACATGTTATAAATACAATGGCCTATTACTCCCAAAAATAAGGACCGAAATTGGAAGGAATAATATAAATTATAAAGGTGCAAAACTTTGGAATGGGTTACCAGAGGAATTAAAAAAATTTAAAAGCAAAGAAACATTTAAAAATAGACTAAGAAAATATTTGATACAGGGTGATGGAAACTAAAACAAAAAATTAGAAAAACAAATGTATTAAAAGGATGAGTAATTCCCAATTGGTTATGTGTCATCTTTGGAATAAGACTATATATTAATATAATATTAATATATAATTTTAAGGTCCCAGGTCAAAGTCTCAAAATAATACCCTGCGTACGAAGAGAAGAGGAATGAAAAACTGATGACAGTGGTAACTGCCACCTTGGGCTTGGATAGACGATAAACGACCAGTCAAATGCCAGTCAGCGTGGCGCGTTGACGTCACCAAGTCTAGTAACCCCAAAATTTCAATGCTCTTTGATTAAGATAGCACCGCATACTCTCAATAATTTTCTTCAGGACAGTCCTGGTTACAACACCATCATCCCTTTCCCATTTGCGAACGACAGTGCGTTTGTGAACAGCTATTTTCTTCAAGAATGAAGTTTGTAAACTCAGAAGTTGAAACCGGAATAACTGACGTCCGCCTTGAAAACACTCTTAGGCTTGCTTGCTTTTTGGTTTTACGGCTCAAAGACTACAGTGGTCATGCTGCGCCGGGACCTACTGTTTTCCGAGGAATCCGAACCTCTTAAGGCCTAGGGAACCAAACCCCGGACTACAGTGAGCAGTGCGATCTTTATGAGATCTCTGAGTAAGCGTTCTTTTTGCACTGCTGGGAGTCGAACCCGGATTAGGAAAACACTCTTAGGGTTGCATCAAAAATAAGACCTGATATTGACAGGTTTGTTAAAAATAAGCAGTGCCAAAAATCTCACTAAAAGATTTGATTTCGCTTTATATATTAACAACGAAAAATGTTGCAAATATTTTTACTTCCATACGCATTTTACATTATAATATATATGTAATAAGTCCCAGAGACGGATAGAAAAAATATTTTCGGGTGGGCGCACAAAACCAATGCAGAAATCTTATAGAAAAAACGGTAAAAAATGTTGCTTTAGGGGGACGCAGGGCGCCCCCTGGTTTTGCCTTTATTTAGGCATAATATTATTGGTACAGTAGTGCGGCCCATGGGCCTACAAGAATAAGCAAAATTGGAAAACGCCCCGTACAGGGGCGGCTTGGGCTGGTGCGCCCTCATAGACGATAGGACTTGCGCCCTCATGGGCTATAGGACTCGCGCCCTCCGAGAATTCGAAGTAGGTGCCCTTTGAGAGGACCCAGCCCGCCCCTGAGCCCATGGACTGAAAAGCGTTAGAGACGGCTGGTGTAGACAGTCCATGACCGTATCCAGAGGGGGGATCTTAGGGACTGGTCTCCGAAACTAAATTTTTAATGTGATTTGGGTACGGCCTTGCATGCTGTAATTGTATCAATACATGCTGTAAACTTTTTTGACACCACAAGAAATTAAATCCTGGCTAGGGCCTTGATACAATCCCTTTAATTCATATCGTTGATAATGAGCTTAATGGGCCAAAAAGTTCCTTCAGCTTGCGAAATTAAAATAGAGAAACTATAGTTGTAACGTTATTAAAAACATTCCGTTTGACAGTTGAAAATAATAACATGTCAATGAAAACGCTGCCATGCAGAAAAGAGAGCTATATAATAATACAATCCAACGAAAGGTATAGTTACATCAAATAAATGACAAAGTGCATTTTTTTTTATTTCGCACTGAATACACTAGGCTGAAAAATATAACCGCATTCTTTAGATTAAAAAACAAAATTAAATCTTGAACGGCGTTACCCGTTATAAAATTTTTGTTTGAAATTGGGGGGGGACATGGACCCCTAATGCCAATATTGAAGTGGGGACGGGTCTCCCCTGTCCCCCCACTAACGGCACCCGTGGCTTTCACCAAGCCTATCTATTTTCATTGCATTTCATAAATAAAAATATTTTTATGACAAATTTTGAAGAGAGAAATAAATTATAATTAAACATAGATGTTATGACTATTGATGTTTTATATACCTATGCAATTCCTTGGACCAGCTGCGAAGGGAAGATATGCATAAGGATGACGCCCCTCTGCATTTTCAGGAAAAAATCGCTCCGGGTCAAAAAATTCCGGATTGGGAAAGACGTCTGGATCCCCGTGGAGACCGAAAACGAATGCGCCGTATTCCGAACCTTTTGGAATATGCACTCCATCTAAAAATTGAGTTCTTAGAAATGAAAACTCATTGGTCCAATAACTTAGAAATCTTTTAATAGTAAAGATATATATCAACTAGGGGAGTAGATCATTGTACATGTGGTGGCACAATAATACTAATTAAACGTTACATCCCTAACTCCCTGTGTCTAGATCCAGGAAACAGCGAAGAAGTCGTTGCCATTTCTAAAATTTGATGTCTTTAAAATTTCTTGGAGTCTACTCCTTCACACGTTGCTGTTCTTCTGACATAAAATGGTGGTGATAGTTTAAATAACCTTGCCTGTTTTGGTCATAAATTGTCTTTTCAATATATATACTTCATGGCAGAGAAAATGCCACATCATGAAAGCATGCACAGAAACAGGCAAAGCTGTAAATAGACAAAAAAGGTGTAGAACAGGTAGGTATTATGCATAAATTTTAATGGGAAGGGTGGCCGCCGAACAAAAACAACTTGTAATCCCAGACAGGTTTTAACGTCAAAATTATTTGACGGCCAACGGGCGAAGGAGGAGATTGTTGATCTATACTGGAGTATAGTGATGCACCGCTTGCACTGATATCGTCATTTAACATCAACCAAAAATCATCCACAATCAATCCACCCCGGAGAGTTGTTGAAGTAGATGGATGGCACGAAAGAACACTCTGGGCTTGCTGGTGCTCCTACAAGAGCCCATCGGACACCACGGTACAAAGTGACGCGAAGCGTCAGGAAACGGGCACGAGCCGACCCGGCAACCAGAGCGAACGAAATACCATATTCTACCCAGGCCGGCCGATCGGTGACCCATCCGCGGGCAGTGGAAGCTTTCCCAAGGCAATCAGGGCCGCACACGGACGGAGACTGTGATCTAACAGCCCGGAGCAAAACAATGGACTCTCGCATGACCCCGGAGACAAAGACCGGTCCGCAAGGAAAGAGCGGAGCCCAGCCCCAGAAAATAGAGAGCACAAACATCAATCTTCCGCAATCCAGCAGATGAGCAGAAGTCAGTTGCCCCTCCAAGCGACAAAGTCAAAGGGTAGAGACGAAAGCACGCCAGACTCAGACCACAGAAAAAAGACATCTGTATACCACCAGAGCTGAAACCGAACCCCTGGTGCAGAACACATAGTTTAATTTTTGCATTACTGACCAATGACCTATATAGTATATGATGATCAATAACAAGTGGCACTTCATTTTTGGGCGATACATTACTGAATCCCCGAAGTGTCATCGATTCCATAAGTGTTCAAATAGTGTCCTAGAGAATCGTTGATATGTAGTGTTGATCCGAGTCCATTGTTCATCTTCAATTTGTGCGGGGTGGGAGGGTATTTAACCAACGTTCCATCATTTCCCACAAATTTTTGATTGACAAGAGATTTGGGGATCAGATTTGCGAAAGAAACATCCGCGTACAATGCAAAACAGTTAGGTTGATTTGAGCTGTATGTGAGCGGACATTATCTGTTTGAAAATGGCATTTAGGACACCCTAAAGAACAATACTGCAACAAATGGTAGCAGAACCGGAATCCTCTTTAGTAGGTATGTGTTCATCACCACTTTCGTTCCTTCCATCGTAGAATGCAGTCTCATCCGTTTTTTCAAGACACTTTCTCTTGGATTGGGTGATCTGCTTCTTGTATTTTTTTGAACGTTTTCTATCTTTTTTTACACTTACCCCTCAGCCTGTATATCTTGTAAAACATCTTTTGATAAAGAAGACGTTGAGAGGCCCACTTTAGTTTCGTAACCAAAGAGAACTTTGGCTTTCGTAAAGGATTTGACTAGCGCATGGCTAACGAGAAATATAGATTTAGCTATTCGCATTACAAAACCAGTGATTCCTAGCTATTAAATATTTCAATTGCTTGTGAGGGAGAAAACGACAGTAGCAAAAGCATTGCAGAAAAAGGCCTCTGCATGGCAAGTGAAACCATACAATTTAAGAGAAAAGTAGAACATATATCAACTTACAAATGTTCGAGGAATGCTAAAATAAGAGAGTAAGGCACTGACAGTTTAATGGTCAATAATGATGAAAGTGGTCTGTAGACACCATATAGCGTCCTAAGTTCTATTCCGGAATTATAAAGGCCTTTCCTTTTTAAACAAAAAATAGTTTGGATGTGGCAAATGAAAGCATTCTTCATAAAAAAAAAAGTGAATTCGTATTAGCTGAAAAATACCTGGAAAATATTAAAATAAAAAAAAAAGTCGTTCAATATATGGAAGATTAAACAACAATATTAATTTAATAATTATTATTATTAATAACATTTATTTGCATAGTGATGACAGCGCCGATGTGATGGTGATTAATATTATTTATGTATTGATTTATTTATATTATTATTATGTTGATTGATATTGTTGTTAGATTTAATCTGCGTAGTGTTCGATTTATATAAATATATGATTGATAGTCATTAACAATAATGTAGGCTATCTATACTGGAATGCGAGTATCACCTTTTCTTCTTTCTATTTTTCTGCCTTGAAATAATTTGTCTCTGCCAAATGAAGTAAAAATCGCCAAAAGAGCATTTTTACACCCTAGACCCGGACTTGGCTGTACGTATTTATATATGTATGAAATATGTATATAGCTTGGGACTACAAGCTTACCTATGTCAATGTCTTCAGTAACTCGCCTTCCGAATAGAGGTACGCTTGGATATAGCTTGGATTTGATAACGAACTTGACAACTTTTTTTTCAGTATTAGTTTCACTGTGAGAAATGAAACCATTTGCCATAACAAAAAAAGGACACACATGTATTAACTGGGAAACAGTAAATTATTTGAAAACGGCATTCAATTGCTTGCAGTTTGATGGTTATTAATGACAAAAGCATTCTTTCGACACTTCATAGACTCCCAAGTTCTATATTAGGCTTTCGTGAACGTCGTCTCCTTTCTTCCACATTAAAGACACTAGTTTTAATGTGTCTATTCACACCATAAATCACCCTCCAGAACATGTATTAACTGAGAAAAACCAGAGGAATACTAAAATTTGGCAATAAGACGTACAATAGCTGGCAATATGATGATTATTAAGGACTAAACTTACCTTTTGATATTATATAGGGTCTTGTGTTCGACACCGGGTTTACGAACGACTTTTTTTTTTTTTTAAATTTTGCCGTGGCAAATGAAATCATTCACCGTGAAAAGAAAGCAAAACGCATGTTAATTGAAAAACGCTCGAGAAACAAAATGTTTCATATAATTAACCAGTGATATTGCTGTATTGTACGATTAAATACTTGCAAAAAAAAAAAAATTACGTCTGGTGGAAGTCGAACCCACACCTCCTCAATTCTTTGCGAACTTTTCCATAGTGAAATTTTGAAAGTCGTATACATGCCCGCAGAGGGGAGAGGGATCGTTGTCTGTAGCTTAACGAGTGGCTCTCTTAACCGAACATTGAGGCGATGCAGGTTTGATTCCCGCCAAGTGCAGAAAAATCATTCTTTGTGGGTATTTAAAATGTTTTATATCTGGCAGTTTGACGGAAATTAATGACTGAAAGTAGCCATTAGACACCACATTAGCTCCTTCGCAGGCCAGAATGGATAAATGGTCACATTATGCAAGCGAGCAGAGTGTGAAATTTTTAGAGATGCAAAA
Source organism: Dysdera silvatica (assembly GCA_006491805.2). Taxonomy (NCBI): domain Eukaryota; kingdom Metazoa; phylum Arthropoda; class Arachnida; order Araneae; family Dysderidae; genus Dysdera; species Dysdera silvatica. The sequence goes on along the minus strand of QLNU02011780.1, from coordinate 12,367 downwards.
TTTTAAAAAGCGGTGGACTTTAAAAAATAATCTTGTAATTTATCTATAGCAGAATTCCATCGAACCTCCTCCCTGGGAAGGTACCCCTATTGTGTCTTAATTTGAAATTCTGGGAAATTACGTGAAACAGCCCCAGATAGGAAAAAATAACATTCATTATCCAATAAAATATACATATTCATAAATATATTATCATTTTATCTTATAATAATGCATATGATGTAACCATAACTGTCTCCTCTTCCTCCCCACATACTCCGTTAATTTTTCTTTCGTTTAAGAGCGCAGATCTACTAAATTCGGATTGGAGTTGGGGGTGGGGAGGGGGGGTAAAAAATCGCCATGCCCAGAGCGCCGTACACCCTAGACCCGGACTTGGCTGTACGTATTTATATATGTATGAAATATGTATATAGCTTTCGACTACAAGCTTACCTATGTCAATGTCTTCAGTAACTCGCCTTCCGAATAGAGGTACGCTTGGATATAGCCTTAATACTTCCTGTGAAAGAAATATTGGAGTGCATAATGTCACAGTATGATTGTCAAATTTCTACAGTAACGATTAAAATGAATATTGCACTTTTATATAGAGATAGACAATATTTCAATACAAAAATCATTATTAATATGGAAAACTTGAATGATTTAAAAAAAACATTAGCTTACCAATAAATATTCATGATAAGCATATGCGTCATATATGGTTACGGTGAACAAATTTGACAGCTAGGTTTAAGCTCATATTAGAGCTTTTTTAGTATAGGAGAAAAAGAGACATCTTCCCCGCCCTAGAGTCGAACTAAATGTCCTTCTAAATGTCCTACTAAATGTCTTTCTCATAAAACTGTCTCATAAACTTAAAAAAAATTTGAGGTTCTCCTGTGACATTAACCAAACATGCCTGGTTGAATTGACATGGAATGATCCCCTTGTAGACTTCGTAGTGTCAAACAACGCATTGTGACTTTTTCTATTTTCGGAACACAGCTTATGATACATGTTCCAAGCTGTAATTTCGTTTAAATTCCCACGATTGTTAGTTGATTTATACAAAAATTTAGTGTCATTACCCTCAATAGTACAGGGTACCTTAACCGCTAGACCAACAAGGACAGTAACAATGCTAAAGCTCACAAAAAACTCGTCTCGGTGGCTTTGTGTGTTGACCATTACTTGGCAGTTATGTTAGCCCTAAGAAAGGTAATACTATTTTACATCCTTATATATGGTGAACGAGAGCGCTGTTCCTGTCCTTGTTGGTCTAGTGGTTAAGGCACTCCGAGCTCAACAGAGGGACATTAGTTCGACTCTAGGACGGAGACAATGTTTTTTTTTCTACTATATCAAAGAAGCTCTACTATGAGCTTAAACGTGGGTGTTACATTTAATAACAGTAATAAAATATTCTTCCCGAAAAACAGAATAAACTCGCTCCAGTGACTTTCTGTATTGATCAATATTTGGCAATTGTGTTATCCCTGTGAAGAGTAATAATATCTTACATCATATATGGTAGTGATAATGTCACACAACTGACAAATGTTAAAATATGTTACTATTACACCATGTTGTGTTTATGCTCACATGTGTTTGACTACTTTAACGAGCGGGCCCGTCACGACTATAGAGGCGAACTTGGCGGCCACTTAGGGTGGTACCACGACAGAATTTTTTTATAGATAATACTGTAGGATGATAAAGATAACTTGGCAATAAATAAACGGAACTGAATCGCCAATTTTTAATTGAATGCCATCAACAATATTTACTCTTCCTTATATATGTCTCTTATCCATTTTTTCCATATTCTCAACTTCTTGCTTTCTTACAGTGTGAAGTTTCCCTCCTGCCAATATACGGAATTCTGTATGATATCTTCTCATTACCGCTACACCTTTCATTAGCGCGAGCCGTATCACTGCCGTATCAGAGGCTTGGGGGACGCTTTTCTTTCCTGATATCTTTGTGCCTAATTACGAGCATCGAGAATTACAGTGGTGCCAGAAAACTGGTACACCTACCTAATATCATGCGCCCCCCCCCCACCTGTACACGTAGAAGTGCCGCAATACGATGTGGCATGGACTCGACTAATGTCTGAAGGTATTTTGGAGACAATTCACACCAGGAATCCTGCAGGGCAGTCCACAAATCCATAGAAGTGGTGGAAATGTTTTCTGAACAGCACGTAGCAAGGCATCCTAGATATGCTTGATAATGTTCATGTTTGGCGATTTAGGTGGCCAATGGAAGTGTCTAAAGTCAGAAGAGTGTTCCTGGAGCCACTCGGTAGCAACTCTCGATGTGTGGGGTGTCGCATTATCATGCTGAAATTGTCCAAGTCCGTCGGAATGCACAATGGACATGAATGGGTGTAGGTGATCGGACATAATGCTTACATACCTGTCAGAGTTGTCTCTAGACGAATCACACCAACTGCACATGCCTCATACCATCACAAAAGCTCTTCCAGCTTGAACAGTCCCCTGTTGACATGTAGGGTCCATGGATTCATGAGGTTGTCTTCATACCCATACACGTCCATCCGCCTGATGCAATTGGAAACGAGACTCTTCAGATTGGGTAATGTATTTCCAGTCATCAACAGTCCAATGGCGGTGTTGGCGAGCCCAGACGAGGTGTAAAGCTTTGTGCCGTGCAGTCAACAATGGTACACGATTGGGCCTTCGGCTCCGAAATCCCATATCAATGATGGTTCGTTGAACAGTTCGCATGCTGACACTTGTTGATGCCCTAGCATTAAAATCCGCGGCAATTTGAGGAAGTGTTGCACGTCTATCTCGTTTAACGATTCTCCTCAGTCGTCGAAGGTCCTGTTTTTTTCAAGGTCTTTTTCCGGCAACACCGCTGTCAGAAATTTGATGTTTTACCGGATTCATGATATTCACGATATACCCGTGAAATGGTCGTACTTGATGTGTAAAATGTATGATATGTAAAAATATATAAAGTACTAATATGTAAAAAACATATAATGTACTGACATGTAAAAATATACCTAAAGTGCTAATATATGAATTATTAACATATATTAATAAGTATTATAAAAATTACCTTCAGATATGAGCGGAAAGCAAGGACGGAGAAACGAATTTCCTGGATTCGTTTTTCACAAAACTAAATATTTTTATGCAGTCTTAAATTACCAATAATCGTAACAAATATCAAAATTGAATTTAATAGCACCATCAATTTTTGTAGATAACATTAAATTTTTTTAAAAAAGATATTTATATTCAAACAATATTATGTATGTTCAAATATTTATCAGTGTCCACTAATTTTTAAACTATTTTCAGAACTAATTTTGAACCAAACATTTCGTGAAATGTCAGATTCTTTAATATAATCATAACTTCGTGCTGTTTATTTTCTATAGGACATGAGTAATTTCATTCGTGATACCTTTATGACACATTCCAAGTATTTCATATCCTTTAACTCTTCGGTGGTTATTTGTCTGTCATCATCTCCAAATATCATATCCAGTTCTTCATGAATTTTTTTCTGTATATGCGGGTACAGGCCAATCATAAAAAATGACCAACTTAGAGCCATTGCAGTTGTGTCGTGACCCTGCAAAAAAAAGTAATTTTATCATTAATTTGTATTTATGTCTATTCTGATTGGTAGAATATTTAAAGTCCTAAAAATTAGACCTGCTAGCAGTCGCATAGCTTGACTTGAAAAATGTGCCACCTCCAGTTATTCAATATCTTTCCCCTCTAGAGAAAAAAATGCCAATTCTTGCATAAATCGTCATCATCATGGGATGTATATATCGTCATCATCATGATATTTATATATCGTCATAGGCGGCACCGACTTCGTGGGTCCGAGACACTTTTTGAATCCTCAATAATTTTGTTGTGGGTTCTTCGAACCCCTAATATTTTTGCTCGTGGGGAAAATACGCGTATGGAAATATATGCACAAAGTTTTTCGTCATCGATTCTTTAAGATTTTCCTTTTTTTCTACTCTGTTCCCTGGATCTTTTCTATAAAAGAAAATTCTTCATTTTGTCTGGGTTCATAGAAAATACAAAAGTTTAGTCTGTAGCTCTACACACAGAGACGAGAATCTTTAGCGGCCATAGTGATAAAGGCGAAAATATGTTGTTCAGTAAGTTGACACACCCTATCATTCAACACCTGGGGGATCCACAGTTTACTTTACTTTTTACTTTGTTTTGCCCCCTAAGAACCTCTGGAGTACCTGGGGAATCTAGCTTTTATTTGTCAACTTCTTTTTAAAGAGAGACGGGGTGGGAGGGGAGGATGGGGGGGGTGCTGGACACATCTGAGTATTTTGGCAGCAATCATAAAACACTAAAGGGTGTATACATTTAGGAGAACATGAAATAATTATCTAGAGAAAAAATATTTTTCTATAATTTGCTTCATTTTAATATTTCAAGTATCTTATTGTATATATCAGATAATCTGATAATGAAATTTAAAGTATACTTAAACTCTTTGAAAACTGCGCCTGTCAATCGATTTAAAGATTTTTGAACCCCCAATAACTTTGAATTGGGCTTTATGGCGACGACATTGCACCCAATGAAAAGAAGGCCATTTTACACCTTCTGAACACCAGCCGAAAGCCGACCCGTCTCCGGTTGTCCTCCGGGAAAACAGTTCGTTTCCATTGACAGTGGCATTAACACCGACGCTAAAAGACTGAACTGCGTGGAAAAATTATATTGGGAAGGAGGGTGGGGAAATCGTTGTTTTGTCTAGATTATTTCTCTGACGAGTACACTTTTATTCTGCCAGCGTTGACGGTTTTATCTGTTTCACAAAAGTGAAAGCCTACCCACAAATTCCCGCAGACGATTTATTTCTTTCGCTAGCACCTTTTATCGACAGAGGATGTTTTTTGTGTTCCAATTAGCATTCCTCTTTCCTAGACGAAATAAAAAAGCCACGGATGCAAAGGAACACTTTACTTCTGAATAATCAATAGCTAACGAATACTTTCTGCTAGGCAAGAAAATCTTATATGTATCTGTATATGTATGTATATGGTAATATTTTAAATTACCTTATTTAGGGATTTTGTCATTGCTCCTGCAGCTTTTCCTCAATCAGTTTCCTTTTTAAATTATTTTTAAATTCTTTATAACTCTTTATTTCGCTTGTTCCCTCGCTTAAGGCATTCCACAATTTAGGTCCTCTATATTCTATGTTATTTCTGCGTTTTTCTGTTTTTATTTTAGGTACATGTAATATTTCATCTGCTCTCAATGTTAATCTTTCATTCAAGTATTTTCTAAGTGTTACATTTATTATTTCATAAAATCTTTTATTTTGGATTCGTTGGTACATTTTTTTCAGTGTACAACATGCGTTTAATTTGCTTACTGGAATAATACCAGTTTCTTCCAATATTACTCTCCAATCCCAATCCTGGTTACCGTACAATGCTGCAAGGAATTTACTCTAAATTTTTTCTATTAATTTTAGATTTAATTTCCCCATATTTCCCCAAACACAATTACAGTACATAAGATGATAATGAAAAAATACATGGTATAATTCAATTTTTATGTTTTTGGGTAATACCCTTGCTATTTTTTAAATTAACCCCATACTTCTACTTATTTTCTTAGATATTTTGCCTATATGTTGGTTCCATGTTAAGTCTTTTGTTATTGTTACTCCCAAGAAATCTATTTTACCAATTATACTTATAATTTCACCATTTATTGATATATTCCATACATTTTCCAGTTTTGCAATATTTTTATTTTTGAATATTAGTATGTTCGTTTTTTACCATGTACTTTTAATTCATTATTTGCTAACCATTCTTCTATTTTACCCAACTTCTTTCTTTGTCTTACCCAGCAACCTCCCCTGATCTCTATCCCATATTATTGTACTTGTGTCATCCGCAAACAGAGTCATTTCCCCTTCCTCTGCTGCATTTACATAGGGGCAAAATAATAGCGGTCCCAATATAGACCCCTGTGTTAAGCCACAGTTATTTCCTATTAAGTCTGATTTTTGTTCATTATTAAATACTATTTACATTCTATCATTTAAGTAGTACTCGTAATAAATTATTTATTTTTCCTCTAAATCCGTATACTTTCATTTTTTCTAGTAGTACATCCCTATTTATCATGTCAAACGCTTTGCTTAAATCGAAAAAAATCTTATCCCGTACATCATGTTTTCTAGTAAGTTGTTAATAAGCTTCGCCTTTCTCATCAGAGCTGTTTCTGTTGATTTTTCCCTTTTTAAAACCAAATTGATATTTGTTAAAAATATTATGTTTATTTATGAATTTTATCAATCTCTTATGTACTAGTTTTTCGAAAATCATTGAAAAAATTGGCAATAATGAAATTGGTCTATAGTTTTCTTTTAGATCTTTTTTTGCCTTTTTTTAAAGCTCGGTATTATTTTCGCAATTTTTATCTCTTTGGGTATAACTTCTCCCTATATAATATTATTAAATATCTGGCAAAGCGGATTTACCAGTGACTCCACACAATCTTCAATGACCAATGGAGTAATCTCGTCTATACCAGGGCTCTTTCTTGTATTTAATTTCCTTATTTCTCTGAATATTTCTTCCATTATAATAAGACTGTATCACTCCACTTTTCATATATTTCATATAACCTCTTCCCACATTTCTGTTGATTTCCTTCTTAGCAACTTCTACAAAGTACCTGTTCATAATTTTTGCTATTTCTTTTCTGTTTTTTATTAGGGATTTTTTTTCATTTAATTTCTCAATTCCTATATTTTTTCCTTGATTCTTCCCATCATCTTATTTATTATTTTCGATTTGTTCTTACTATCTGTAGACTTAAAACGACTTTCAAAATATGACTTTTCCTTTTGCCTTAATAGTGTATTAATTTGATTTCTTAGTTTTCTATATCTTTGCAAGTAATTTATATTTCTTGTTTTTACAAATCTACAATATAACCTTTTTTTGTTTTATTTTGGTTTTTATGTCCCTTCTCCATCTTTTAACAAATTTCTTTTTGGTTGATTTCAATTTTTCATTCAATTGCCATATTTGATACTTATAATAATGATTTAGCATAAAATGTAATAAAACCGCTATAAATTATTGTTCGTAACATGTATTATTTCAAATGTCATGTGGTTTTGTAGTAATAAGGAGAAATGTGTGGAATATTGCGGTCTTTCTATCTCCAGTTGCCGAATTCTGTATAAAACATGATATTAGGAATTTTCGTATATTGCATGATGGGTTAATGCTGTGTGCCAGGTGTGGGCTTTTAAGGTTAAGACCCCCTCCCCATTTAAATAATATTACAAATTCCCTATGAGAGGAAAATTAAAAAATTCTACCCCCATTTTCAGCAAAAACCTTCCCTTTGGAAGCCCTGGGCACCTGCCTGGAAAGGGAACATTATCATATACATGCTGACCACTAAGAGAAATACAGTGTAACTCCAATAAGAAGGTGTAGCTTATAATAGGTTGTAGTGAAATTGGCTTTTGACTACAATTTGAAAATGTGTAATATGCAGTATATAACAGCTATATTGAATTTAAAACGGATAGAAGTAAAAACTCGAATGCATTTGATCGTGGGTAGATAAAGTAGTGTGCAAAATGCATGGTTTCAACTTCAGTGTATAAACAATGTAATGTTCCAGGGTATGTTCATACGGGTTTTAACAGATTCTCCCTAAAGAACACTATCATCAACTACATTCACATGAAAAACTCACTGATTATCTCTATTCTTTCATTACCACAGTTTTTTCTCGACAGAATGAGATTTTTCAACAGGATAATGCACCATTTTCTCCAAGATTGACAATATCTTATATGAAAAGGCATTTTGCAGTGGTTAGCAGTCTGAAATGACTCCAAAACTCTCCTGCACATCCTAATCTTATTAAGCATTTGTGAGAAAAGCATAAAATCAAGTTAAAACCCGAAATTGACCAGTAGAAAATCAATATGATGATCGACTGGTTACTTTGCATCAATGGGTCCTAATTTCGCTCCTAAATTTCCAAGGCTTTGTGGAATCTCTGTCTTGATATAATTCTACTGTTCTGAGATGAATAAATGGGCCTGTTCGTTACTAACCCAGTGCATATAATAATCTGTCCATGTTCAGTGTACTAGTTTCAAATTTAACAAAATTTCTTTACCTCAAAGGTAAAAGTGTCAATTTCTTCCTGAACATCTTCCTCAGTAAAATCTTCATAAATCATATGATGGTTTAACAAGAGATCCATTAGAGCTTGCCTCTTGGATTTAAGCGTGCGTTCCTTCAAATCAGCATTCACTTTCAGAGCATCCTTTTTCTCCCGAATAATCTACACAAGATTCATAAAGTTCATTAATATAAAACGACTATGTCCAATATGAATGAAAACACTCAACTAAATGTTAACGTTCTTAACATAATAAGATGCATCATGTATATGACAATGCCCTATGAACCTTGTCAGCCTTTGTTCCATTCATGAACTGCAAATTTGTTTACACCTTATATAGAAACACGGATGTGGTCAAACGCTTCCGAAGGTGGCAAATTATTTGAGAGATTAAAATAATTATTTATAATATTACTTACAATTATTATTATTTGCAATATAATTATTTTTATTATTATAACAAATATTGGCTAATCATAAAAATTACAGCACTGTTCACCTTTAACTATCATAAACGTGGCACTATTCCCAAGTATTTGCCCTTAATTTTCACTTTTTTGTGTTAGAAAATATAAAACTTCACACAATATTGCTATAAAACAAATAACATTAAATAAATTTATTTAACCTGATTAATGTTGTATTCACTTTCTTTTGTTTTCCCTTTGAAAGCAAAAATGATTAATGTTCATCAAATATGCCAGAAGTTAAACGTCATCGTTTGTCGGTAAAATTAAACGTGTAAAGGGATCGTTTGTATTTTTTAGGAAGGAAAATTCTAGCACTCTGATCATTAATAACTCTTTACCTGGTAAATAGTTTAATAGCGACACACTGCACTAATCAATGAAATCGAAACAACACAATTTTAGTGAATTTTGGTTAGATAACATTATCAATACGATAATGCTGCTGATAGCTATTTCGATAGCGTTAATCAGCTACCGTCTGGGATCAGAGCGAATGGCGGCTTCTGTTTGTCTCACGCTCTATCGGCTCATCCACAAAGCCAGAAAATGAGCTCGTTTTATTGGTTGGTGTCTCGTGCCATCAAATTCTCGTCTACAAGTGACGCATTGACTAAAGAAATCAGCTACATTCGGAAAATTTCCTCATACCGTGGTTACAATCCAACAATTATTGATCACATTTTTAAGAAACTCACTAAACCTAAACCGGCCTCTTCTCTCTCCAGTGATTCTTCAGCTCCTACGAACATTGTCTGAATTCCTTATGTTCCGAAAATTTCTACTAGGATCGCTGCTGTCCTGCACAAATTCAACTTTCGCGTTACCTTCACTCCGATCAACAAAATAGGCTTTTCTCATCTTAAGGATAACATCCCGGATTCTGACAGCTGGGGCATATATTCCATTCCGTGCCAGTGTGGCCAAATTTATATCGGTCAAACACGGAGAGCACTGCGCCTCAGACTAAATGAACACGAAGCTTATGTCAGAAAGCAAGAATTCCATAAATCGGCTCTGGCAAAACACTCGTGGGAATTCGGACATCAATTTCTATTCTCCAAGGCACATATTATTAAAAAAGTCAACTCAACACTTGATCTCAGTTTCTTTGAGGCATTTCACATTCTAGCAAACATCAATATTGCAGTTAATGATCAACTCCTTAGTAACTCTATATCATCCACTTGGAAAAACCTTTTGGGTCTCACGGCTGAAGACGTCTCCACAAATACGCTTTACTCCTCCGCCCAATCAAGTTTCCAACCGACGTGATGGCAACACCGATCAACAGCACGGACATAAACAGAAGCCGCCATTTCGCTCTGACGACGGTAGCTGGTTAACGCTATCGAAATAGCTATCAGCAGTATTATCGTATTGATAATGTTATCTAACTGCACCACTAAAATTGTGTTGCTTTTATTTCTATCTTTACTGGCATTTTAAAAGGTGTGAAAGGCCTGGTAAATTGAGATCGTGGAGTAATATAGTTTTTTAATAAATTTAGCTTCGAAAATGTGAAATTTGTGGTCACCTTCCCAGGAATGATTTACAATGGCTGATTTTCGGAAATCCTGTTTAAGGCAAACTTTCTTTCAAGCCAAAATCATAATGCTTGTATATTTGAACAGACACAACCTATCGGGAGCTAACTGGTCCTTGTTTCCAAGCAAGGCGGGTAGACAAGAGAAGAAAATGGGGGCATATGCAAAGATACAGATGAAATAAAATTACTAGATTTTTGTATTTGAATTTCGAGGTTTAACATGTTGAAAATTAGCTAAAATATAAGTTCTATAAAATCATTAATGTTAAAAATTATATTACTAAAAGGTTTGGAATGCTGTGTAAAGATGAGATGGTAGGAATTATTGTTTGATAGCATTTGTGATACTTGAGTGAATGTTTGATGGATTTTGTGGCCACTTTGGAATAGAATTTCTATTTCCATTTCGAGAAACTCTTGATTCCCCAGATAGATAATCCTAACTCCTAGTATAGTGAAAATCATATTAGAATCTGGAAGAGGTTGTCATGCATTTATGGCATGTTTTTTCAAGCAATAGGTTTCTCAAGCTTTTAAAAAAGTCTACTATCTAAATTTGTTAGATTCTGAATAAAAACTTTTGTAGAATCTTAGCCAGAAGAGTGGTTTTCCTTCAAAATAGGTTTAGCTAGTTGGTTTGAAATGTCTCTCTGTCTATAGTACGTTTACGTTCTTTTCGTCGTTGATGAATCTTCCTGTCTGTCCGGTGCATAAATTGCTACAGTTTTTGCACAGCATTTTATAAATAGTACTATGCAAAACTATTTCGAACGAATAAAAAGATTAATACATCAATGGGGAGAAGAACATAACTACTGGTATACAAAGGGTTGTTGATGAGGGTCAACCCCCCCCCATTGTGATGCAATTTTGTATATATACATACGAATATATGAAGTCGTATCTCTGTAACCCCTTCTTTTGAACGGCTTTTGTATACGGCTATGATATAAACGCACTATAACTATAAAAGACCTTTCAAATCAACTGGCTGAATATATCTCTAGGGCGGTACATGCACCCAACAGGAATTCTACAAAAATTTTGCACCAGAATATAGCAAATGCAATTAGAAATTGTTTTTTTGAAATTTGGGCGACCAGCCATCAAAGAATTCCCGCCATAATTATAAGAAATTACCTTCCAGGTCCTTATAAATATTTACTATTCCAAGATATAGGATCCTTTTAGGAAACTTTATTTGGATCACCATCCAGGGAATCCAAATAAAGTTTCCCTGATGGAAATAGGTATTGAAATTGGGATATATATATATATCATCATCATCATATTCAACCATTATCTATCCACTGCTGGATGAAGGTCTCTCCAAATGCTTTCCACACAAGTCTATCCTGGGCCATTCGTTTCCACGTCACCCCAACCTGTTTTCTTATTTCATCCACCCATCTAGTTTGAGGACGTTTTCTAGGTCTTCGGTGGTCTCTTGGAATCCAGTTCAGAATTTCTGTTGTCCATCGTTGATCAGTTCTTCTTGCAATATGCCCAGCCCATCGCCATTTCAGCCCTTTTACTTTAACAATGATGTCCTCTACTCTAGTTTGCTCTCTCACCCAAGTGTTTCTTTTTCGATCTCTCCTAGTTATTCCAAGCATGCACCTCTCCATGCTCCTTTGCGTTGTCTGTAACTTTCGTATTGCTCCAACTGTTAGACTCCATGTCTCTGATCCATAAGAGAGGACTGGCAATACACACTGGTTGAAGACCTTTCTTTTTAGACACAAAGGCAATTTCCCCTTCAGGATAAAACTGTTTCTTCCAAATGCACTCCAGCCAAGTTTAATACGTCTGTTGAGTTCTTTCATAATGTTGCCATCCATTGAAATCAGCTGGCCAAGGTAAATATATGAATCAGCAATTTCTAGCTCAATGTTGTCAACTTGTATTTTTGTTTCCTCTACAAAATTATTGAACATGATCTTAGTTTTTTGTAGGTTCATCTTGAGTCCAACTTCTTTACTTCTAGTTGAGAGCTCCTGTACCATGTCTTGGAGTTCTGATGGGTTCGTTGAAAAAATAACAATGTCATCAGCAAACCGCAGATGATTTAAATATTCACCATTTATTTTTATTCCCTTGTTATTCCAATTTATCAGCTGAAAAATCATCTGTAAAGCAGAAGTAAAAAGTTTTGGAGA